>JAODUG010010874.1:0-25448 GCA_027564795.1 Aphredoderus sayanus | reverse complement strand
TCCCCCCCCCCGCCCCACCCACACACAATCTACTCCTTAATACAAGGATAAACTGTATGTTGCTTTGGAATAAACAGTTGGTTAAATTACCTTTGAATTTAAGTACACACTGAAAACATAACTTCTAAATTCTAATGTTACCAGTTTCCAGCTCAGAGTAAAAATGGACTGAAAAGTGAACAAGAAATGCAGATTTCAATATCCAATGTTATAACATTTTATCAATGGTTTCATATAACCAGCAAATTGCAAGTGGCATGATCCAGTTTACCAATATTTACTAGCACTTCCACAAGTTTCGATGTATAACTTACCTTGATACAAGATCCTGAACATCTAGCATATACACCAGGCAAACTAATGTTTCCATCTCGCAATAATTCAACATCTAAGATCTATTCATATACTGTTAAATTTAAATTGTTCTTGTCTTGATTTACAGGTCCCCGACAGATTTCTAGAGGTTTCTGAGATTACACTGAGAGAATTTTACATTGCCATTTCCATGGGTAAAGACAGTGACCCTTCTTGGAAGAAGGCAATATACAAGGTAATATGTAAACTAGACAGTAACATCCCAGATGTATTCAAGTCACCACAATAAGTGTCATACAAAGCATTTATACTGAACATCAAGTTTGAGACAGCTACCCCTGAAACAATGTAGCTTTGTAAAAATCCTAAAGCAAATTAAAATATTATATTTCTAGTGAAATACATGTATTTTTGCTACATTAACATGGCAAATATACATGTACTGTATGGCTTACTCACCATTTAATTGAATGATACGCATTTAAGGTTTAAAAAAAAAATGTAAATAAATAAAATATCCTGTCCTACCTGTTCCTTGAGAATGTTTAAGGAGAACAAATTAAATCCACAACACACTAGAAAAAGTTATTTAATAGACAAGTCTTAGTGTTATTAAACATGTAAATTATACAAATTATGTAACTTAACATTGCATAGTGTGTCGTATAATAAATGTAATATATGTGAAGCACAACAATTGCATATGTGCAGAAATGTAAAATGTGGTTAAGTGTTTAGTAAGATGAGAATATCTCCGTTCCTCTATACTCACCATGGAGATCCATACATTCAATTATAAACAAAGGCATGCTCTTCTTCACCAAGATTCCTCATCTTTTCTTCAGTTGTTCCACGAATGTTGATAGGTTTCTGTAATGTGCATTTCTGAAACCTTTATTTAAACACTTCAATATGAAATTTGTTTTCTGAAATAATGAAACATATACTGGCTGGGAGCAAGTTATGAACTGATTCATTGTAATACTTACAAATACATTGAAACAATGTGCACAGAATCCCCAACGAACAAACTGCCTTGTATATTGTAGTTGGAGTTGTAATATTGTAGTAGGTCGTTCCAATTTCTGTTGCAGGCTGAATTAAATTGTTGTACGGCAAGTATAAAAAAAAACTTTTACAAAATAAAATAAAAATTCATTCTACAAAATGAAAAATTAAAGCCATGTACGCTGTCACTGCATTTGATTTTATATTTCAAATACTAAATGAATATGATAATGTATTTACAAATGTGTTTCAGATACAAGTTTTCTATAATCAGCATGTATTGTAATTGTTGGGCAACGTTTGCTTGTGATTACAATATACATCTGTAATGGTTATTCAGTATCAATGTAACCTCTTTTATGCTAACATTTATGTTTCAAAAAGGTAGCCATTCAGTGTGGCATTGTAAAATATTCAGAGATACTACACAAGTTACAAATCTAAGTTTACAACCCATTCTGTATCATAAGTACATGTAAGAAGGAAGGAGACGGCTTTCCTTAAACGTATTTCTTTTTTTCTTTTTTAAGACCCAAGTTTTTAAAATTGTGTTTGATGTCTTTGTTGGCACAGTTTTGCTCCGCTGAACAAGTGAAGAGCATGGTTCAAAGCAAATTGAGTTTAATGATTTAACTGATCATCTTTCACTCTGCAGAGAAAAGACTTCCCCATTTTAGCATGTCCTACAAATAAACTGGCATTACATGTGGGTGGTAATAAAGCCTTAACATATGGCATAAATTGAAACCATGCTCAACAAAAGCAGTCCGCTTTTGTTGAGCATTACAACTTTATAAGACATCATTCCCCATCAAGAAAGCAATGCTTGATGTGAGAATTTGCCAAACCAATAAAGAGATGGCTGATGTGCCATGGAAAGCCCTCCACAACACTTCTGTTTGTCTGAACATATTTTTTTACCGCGCCCTCTTCTTCACCAGTTTAGAGAAGGTTAAACGTGCCATACTGTGTGCGGTGGACATCTACAAGACATATTAAACATTTATTTGTGATGTTACCCAAGGGTTTTCAAACTCAATGAGTTTGAAAACCATTTTTCAGAAAGAAACTAAGTGATTATACTGTACATAAAGGCTAACTGTTCTTATTTGCCTCTGACAGTTCGCAGTATTATGGAGTGTTTTCTTGGCTGACTGATTATCTCCCATCTCATAACTAATACTACAGTAAGGAGGGATAAAGTTCAAAGGACACTCCTGAAAATGGGTGTTTTTAGTTTTATTTTTTCAGCATTTATTCATGAATAAAGCAGCAGTGCTACAGCTACAGTATACACAGCTTGTAGAGTAAAAAACAGCAAAATAAATGTGCCTAGGTAACAAATAGTCCATTAGAAAGAAGCACAGAATTGACAGTAAACTAAATATTGATGAATTAATATTGAGAACACTTGATTAAAACAAAACTACGTTGTCACTATACACTATCTTAAACAACCAAGAAGTTTATAAGCACTTTTAATGTGACGAGTGTTGAACTGTAGACAAGGTTCAAGGATTTCACGAACTGGACACCTGCAGAAAAAGTCAATTAGGAAAGTTTCTCACCAATAAACAAATGTAAGTTTGTGCTATCTGTATCACTCTTAAATTTCTGTCATGGTCTGACTACACAGCAAATCACTGTGTGAAGGGTCTCTAATAATAAATCACCCAGCAATAGCACTTAAGTTTTGCATGACATATCAAATATATATTGTGTAGATGAAATATGAGCATATTCTTTTTCAGAGTAATAGCTTGCTAAGCATACTAGTGGGGTCAAATCATATGGACAAATTTTTCCATTAATCCAGACAAATTTACCCCACTTGTTTAGTCAAACGGGACTAAACAGTTCACTTTAAACACCATACTTAATATTAAAAGGCTTAACGTTATGAGATCAGAAAATTAAAATGTCTATTACATTATAGTGACATTACCGTTCTTACAATTGTACTTAATAGCAGCCAAGGGGCATATATAGCGCTCATTAATAATAGCTCTGCAAACATCTCAAAATGTGCACATACATACCTGTTAATGACAAATCAAGGGGAGTAGGGTTGTCTTCTTAGAAATACTTAGTGCGGTTGAGAGCTTTCTGTGCCAGCTGGCCACTCTCATCAGTTATTCTCTCCCAGTCCGTTTGACCCACCACAAAGCCAATAGCACGCTTGCGATCAGCATCTTTCTGCTCTTCGAGATCAGCCCATCGAACCTTGAACAAGAACGAGATTGACGGGACGCTTTGTCATGAGCAGGAAATGGACCACAAACCATTTTAGAAATGTGATTTTTTGAGTGTTATGCTCGAGTGTTATACTTAAAAGGTGCATTTAAAACGTTACATTAAAAGACCTCCTATGGGCAAACTCAAAGTATTCAACGGTCCAAGAAAACTTCATTGTGGTCTGTTATGCCAGTTTACCCTTTTCTTTCCCGGCTCAGACATGCGTGTAGCATAATCGTCGGGCAGCTGAAGGAAGTCATCTAAGTCTGCCACACCATCTCCTTCACGCTTCCTCTTCCCACCCCCTCCCAGGCCATCGAGCTTATCTGTGTGAAAAGAAAATAGCTGTCCAGGTGAGCGCCAATATCCACTCATGAGACACTATTTTGAACATATTATCCAGGTATGGGTAACCAACACCACCCCCCCCACCCCATTTAAAATTAATTTTATATTATTGATATGTCACAAATTGCCATGTAAAAAAGCAGCTAATTTTGTAAAATTTGATTCCCTTTCTGTACAAGTTTTTTCTTCTTTTTTTTTTACATAAAACCTTCATGGATGGAAATAATTACTTCCGCACTTACATGAAGCACTGCTATTAATTTCTTTGTTGTTGAGAATTAGAACTCAATTCAAGACAATTAGATGGAAATGAAACTTGTGAAATGGACTGGATGTTAGCTTCAAATCATGAAACTATGGCATGAATTTGTTCAGTACTTATTGTAAAACTGGTGAAAATAGGAAAGAACACCGTGAAGATTGGATTTACATTTTGATGTTCAAAATAACAAATCAATATGGAGTGCATAATGTAAAAGGAAAATGTCATAAAACATTTGTGGGGAAAAAAGCAGTTGGTCACTGAAAGGCTTACCGAGTTTTGCTTCAGAAGTGTCCATCTCCCATTTGCTTTTTGGAATATAACCCTAAATTATACAGAGAAACACTGCAACGGTTAAACCTCTGCATAGTAAAAAGGATTAGGGCGGAGAGAGAAGGCAGGGGAAAAGAGTATTGTTAAAAGAGAGAAACTTGCTTCGACACATTTTCAAAGAATAAACATTCATGGACAATAGCAGGAATGAAATCGAATGAAGTAGTACACAGTGGCATGCAGACAAGTGAAATTTGATCTTTATGGTTTTTTTTGGTACTTTTTCATGTTATTACAAGGACCAAATTCTGAAATGGGGAAAAATGTAATATTCAACAACATGACTTTGTATTAGCCTTTCCCAGTTTCAATGCATTTTCACGTTTGCACAATACCCTCCTGGGAATTGTAATTATGCACTTTATTAATGTATTTTATGGATGGTACAATTTTATTTGGATTAATAACTTGGATTTAGTATTACAGAAGACACATTTTATTAACTGTGTAAGAAAAGGCCAAAGCATTGTGGTCAAACGGATACATCCCCACTAATGGCATTACTTCTCCTTTGTTCCACAACTATTTGTTGCCAAAATAGAGATGTGTGTTAAAACACCTGCCTGATAAAACACTAAGACAGAAATACAGAAGTAATCATGAATGAAACGAACTTGTTCAGGGATAGCCAGACCTCAAGTTAGGTCATCTAGCACATCCTTTAATCACAAGTGACTTACAAGAGTACAATTACATTTTGGAGCAGGTAGAGGTTAGGCATCTTGCTTAAGGATGCTTAGAGGAATGTAGGGCATGTTTGGGATCAAACCCAGGCTTGAAGTTGACTGCCCTAACCAAGGATCGTCTACACAAACCTGACTTTGGTCTCCTACCATTCCAGTTACATAAAAACAATATAAAATTCATGAACATTTTTACAGAACAAGGAAACTCCTTGTGCTTGCAAAGAAACAGTTCCACACAAAATACTGTGTGGAAAATGAATTGGCATGCCAATTCATAATCCCAAATTTGAACAGAATAATAACATTACAGGCTTACATACAAACTCAACATATTACCAGTATGCATTTCCATGTTAAGTATATCATTTTCAAAACAAATTTTTTTCCCAATGGTTTTAAAATCATAATTCATTTTTTTTTTTTTTTTAAACACACACACACACACACACACACACACACACTTCTATTAATAAAACTATTTTTCTCCTACAGAAAGTTATGACTTTCATTTCATGACTATACATTACCACAGGGCCAACATATATTTGTAAAACAGTCAAATTATCTGGTGCACTACTGAGCTTCATGTTTTTGCTAAATACATTGAAGAATTGAATTCAATATGACTGCTAAAAAGAAAAAGCGATCTTGAACTTTTCTTGTCTCAAAACCAGTTCACACGCTGGTATTCTGGATGGTATTGTGATTTTTGGTTATGATACATAATGGACCTCCATACTTCTAAACATGTGACACTGATCTTGAGCATCTTCACATGTAATCTTAAAGTGCCTCATTCTGGATAAAATTATTATTGGCAGTTTTTTACTAGTTAAGATATAGCCCTACAAATTAAAATTAACAATACAATTTAGTTGACTCGAGGGTACAATATCGCTCTGTAGTCCATACATCCGGACATTTGAAAGCAAAATTACAGAGAAGCCACATTCAGGAAACCTACCGTGTTAACAGACGTCTCATAAAACGTATGGCAATATAAATCATGAACAATGCAATTTTCCAGTTCTCCTAATCCTTTGACAATATATGTATTTGACTAAGGAAACACTTTGACAGTGGATATCTCAATGTATAGTTAAGGCACAAGTGTATTGTACTTTGTCAATGTAATGATAATCGAGTTTAAAAACCGACTTTACAAAATACACTTTGTAATACAAATTGTCAAATCTTTTCATAATCAATAAGGTTTGGTAAAGTTAAAAAACTGTTGGTCTCTCACAGAGCCACACAGAGCTGCCTAATGCAAGTAGGCGCATAGATCTGTCTACCTGACTCAATTAACACTACGTT
Organism: Aphredoderus sayanus; assembly: GCA_027564795.1. Classification (NCBI taxonomy): domain Eukaryota; kingdom Metazoa; phylum Chordata; class Actinopteri; order Percopsiformes; family Aphredoderidae; genus Aphredoderus; species Aphredoderus sayanus. The sequence continues at coordinate 18,944 of JAODUG010010874.1, read as the reverse complement.
AAACTTATACTGAGGAATTTGTTGGGAAAATGAATGACGAGTCTGGCTGATTGCATGTCTTTTAAATGTATTAAATAAATGATATAGATACACGGCTTAAAATAAACGGAAAGACTGAAGTAAGTAAATTAAGCACTGCATTAGTGGTGCAAGGATTATGTATACAGACTTGTGAGTAAGGGGTATAGATTTCAGATGTTCAGAACAAGTGCTAATAGAGAGAAGAGGCTGAGACTAATGCTGTTAATGTTTGCCTGATAAATAAAATACTGTTAATCAGTTATCAAATATTTTACAAAGAGCCATGTGTAGTTACAACTAAAAGCATTGTGAAACTGTATTTAGTACCGTTTCTGATAAGTATGCGATTCAATAAGTCTCTCACATGTCAAATATGTAAGCTTTTCACAATTTAACTATGTGGATAGTAAGGTTGGGCGCCGAACTCTGTACTTTTAAGAGTACCGACCGAATGACGTTAGTACTACTGATTCAGGTAAAATCAATTGGTCCCAAATTGTGGTACCCGAGAGCGCTACAGTAGAGAAAAACAGAGAGAACAATTTGCATAATGGTTGAGTTAGGAGACATCTGCCCTTGTTTTTCTGCGCATCGAATTCAAGCTACGGTGTACTGCGCTGGTGTTAATGACTGCATTATGACAGACAACTACTAAACTTACTACTAACTACTAAACTTGCACACACAAGCTCAGTATTCATACATTAGATAGAGATAGGCTACCTTTTCTTGTAACCTGATAAAAATCCATTGCAAACAACATCCTTTAAGTTAAATGACAAGACAACACAAGTTTTGGGCATGGTTTCAACACGTTAAATCCGTGGTTCATGAGTAGACTGCATTTATCCAGAGATCACCATTAAGGTATAGGCTACATACGTATGCTTTTGAGCTAAATACTAGATTACAGTGATAAATTCATAGTTTGTAGGAAATAACTACCAGGAGAAAATTAACCATGTTTTAGCCCATCTGCATTAATTGCATTAATAATGTCACTTTCTAAGTTAATTTATTCATAGTGTGACTAATTCAATATTAGAAACCATCATTAACAACAGCCTTATCTGTTTAGCCTAATTGAATAGAAAGAATGTTGTTGGTTTGTTTCAATATAGACTACACAATTGGGTTAAAACAGGTTGTGATGAGTTAGTAGCCTAATTAATACACATTTGTGACCTTAAAATACACATTAATTTCCAATTTACATTATATCATATTTATATTATGTATAATTCTGTTAAATTATATTACTCCTAACTGTGCCATGGTCACAAAAGCAAGTGAGTGATCAAATGGAAGTTAATGCCTTTTGCATGAGCCTTATTTTGTAAACAGTGCATAGGCAGATTCACATCTAATTAAGGGTAAAAAATATTTGAGCTCAAATTATTTATCTAGATAAATAATTTAATGCAAAAAATAATTGCCAGATTTCCAATATTTTACCTACAATTACTTGTAGGTAAAATATTACTTTTTACCTAAATTACTTTTTTTATTGTCCAGTCAAAGTTGTTTATCTCAGTTCTACACTCTGATGAGTTAAGGTCTTCTGGCTTTATCTAGGGCAGAATACTACAGGAGCAGAAACTAGGATGAGAGCAAGATCATCCTTGCACAGCCTGCAATTTGCTCAATGTTCATCACAATCATGGCAATGGTAAGCCGAAAGCAGTCCCAATGTTTTGGTATATAACTTCGACTAAACCACGGTCAAAATTGGCAGGTTTTCATGTAAAACACTAGGCAGTTCGCTGTTTAAGCTGGAGTGGTGAGATTAACAGTAGGAGCAGACACAGCAAATTATTTAGCAATGGTAGCTAATGAGAGCAGAAACTAGGTCACATGGCACACAGTCATGTCGAATATAGGTAGAATCAAACCGATAAACCATCGTTTATAGCTGCAATATTCACAACATCTTTGTTTTGGATTTAACCCTGTAGAACTACAATAAAGGTCACTAAAGTGTGCCAGCTAAAGTAGCCCATCGGTATTTCTGCTTCAGGTAACATATACACAGCATAGGCTACTATAGGCCTATAATAGCTCCTAATTTAACAGGGTAGCAAGGAGAACTGAGGCAGACGTGGATAATACAGTAGGATGTAATGTATTGCAACCTCCTCTGAGAAATATGATAGGCCTATAGCCTGTTTAGTGTAGCTCAAATCTTAATTTCATTGTGATTGTAATGAAGTGACTAGTAGCCTAACCTAGCTATTCTTATATTAGCCTACAGCACACCTTTAGTCAAGGGGACAAATTACTTCAGGCAAGACTTTGGCCAAAGAACTTTAACTGAATGAAAAATGTACTTACATGACAATGAATAACGTAGAGCCCTGTATCAATTATAAGCTTTTAGGCTAGGTAGAACTCCTAGAATACATTGCAAAAATTAGGCAATTTGCAATACGGAATTTGAAGAGAGGTTTTGTCTATACAGGGAGTAAAGAACCGTAAAGGTACCATTAGGTTCCACTACTGAATTGAACATACTGGTATGGCACCGATATCGATTCAAATATGAAAAGGTACCCAACCCTAATGGCCAGTGGAGTTCTTAAAATCTTAATTTCTACAGCCTATTCTAATATGTAAATACAAAATGGGCATTGTCTTGTAGATCGCTACAACCTACTTGCTTGGCATTTATGCCCTGAACCACAATTCACCACAATCAGTATTATTAAAAAAGAATAGTAATGAACCACATAACATGAATTCAATGTCAACATATTAGCTATTGGGGCAATATATTTCAGCAGTAGCTTGGATGAAGAATAAAATATTGATCTACTAAATGTTTAAGTCAGTTTATAACTGTATTTTAAAGTTGCAAAAAAAGGGTACTCAAAAGAGTACTAAATTGTCAAATTGTGAGTAAGCTTGTGAATCATTTAATTACATTTGTTTTAGACTTTTCTCCCCCAAACACCATGTTGAGTAAATATATAATGTATATTTACATATGACATTTTACTTGCTACATAAAATATTTAATTTGAGAGTACAAATTTGTACCTCACTGTTTTACATTTAGATCTTTCATTGCTTTCAATGTCACTACAATGCGGTTTGACAAGCACATTGTTTATTTTTCATACATTTAAATAAGATATATAACATGAGCTCATCCTCGGCTCAACAGTATAAATAATTTTCTGTTTACCCTGAATAAAGCTCAGACAGAAATTAGTGTAAAGAGATTATATCTAAACTTGGCTAGACAGCAGAAAGACATAAACGGATAACCTTTTAAATAAAAATAAATAGTAGCAACAGAATAAATGTCTACAGAGATTAATCAAACTTGCATGTATAAAGAGTAACTGCACCTTAAAATGTATGTTTTGTGAGCTAGGACTGGACTGTGATGAAGCACATCAATGCTGGTGTTATTAATACTCACAATTTCCCGTTTAAGCATTTTATGGGTTGAAAATTGCTCTACACTTCATATCCGTAAAAAATAAAAATAATATTAGGATGGGGTGGCCCCCATCTCACCTCTTCCCCAACCCTCCTTCAGCTCACTGTCTACTTTTTAGGATTTTTCACAATTGTGCAGTGGGTCAGGCTCAGGAGCTGGGGTAGAAGTTACACTTTTTTTTTCATTTATTTTCTGATGGTCACGTTTTCTTCCACATTTTCCAGCCTAGATGCAAGTTGTTTTGTTTCTTTCTCCAACAGCAACAAATTAATGGTGACCAGGATGTATGAGAAGCACTAAGGCATTAGGAGCCTAATTTAAACATTGTTAAATCTCAAAATAGCTCCAGTCTGAGAAGACGGTAATGGAACCAAATCAAAGTGACTTTAATTTAGTTGTGTGGTATGTTACGGGTGTACAACGGGTGAAAATGGGTTTCCCAAAAATGCGGCTGCAAACGTTTTTCAAATCCTACCAGGTCACCCTCTTCCTCATCCTCTCTCTTCATCTCTTTGGGCTCATCATCAGGATTGAAGTCTTCCATTTCAACCTACGATCAATAATCTAGGTGTTAATTATAATGTTAGCTTTAAGTTCAGTTAAGTTCCTCCTCATGCCTCCTTAATGTCGTTTACATTTTAATCACCGAATCATCATTATGATTTCAATGTTGTCTTTTGTATGAATGCATATCTGAATACACATGTTGCCCCCCATAGCTAGAAAATACTTTGGTTGAGATTAACTATTCTAAACAAAAGCAGTCCCACCATCGTGATAAACAAACGCAAGAACATTTACACACACATTTACAATTACCCCCACTAAGCAACATTGCATTAAAGGTTTTGTCTCTGATCTCACCTCCTCAATGGCAGCATCCTGAAGGAGGGACCGGACATCCAAGCACACCATATGCCGTGGTGAAGGCTCCCAGTTTCCAGACATCTGTAAAAGAATACTTTCGCCTGAGCTTCAACAGCTACCAAAGCTTACATAGTTAACGCCGGTAGTAGTTACATCTCTCTATATATGTGGAGCAGACACACTGACCTTGGCTATATCTTTCAGCGTGCGCCCATGGACGTTTCGCTTCGCACATGTCTGATGATCTGCTGTAATGTCAGCCACGTAAACCTAGAACATTTAAAATAATTTCTGTACCTCTAGAAAATTGCAACCTAACATGTTTGTTAGACTTGTTGAGTAACATAACTTACTTCAAAGCCCTTGGTTTTAGCTGCACTCCAGAACTGCTCAAAATGTCTCACTTTGTCATTAATGGTGTCAATAATAATGAAGGGGAAGAATCCATCATCTAGAGTTTTCTTAAATGTTTTAAGCATGCTGCTCCGGTATGTATCCTCCATCTCTGGCTCATACTCGTACTCAAGGACCTGCAAAAGAGCAGCATTGCATATGTATGACACCACTTTCATTACAAATCCACAGGCATTCTGTATTGAAAATAATGTCAGCAGTAGCTTTCTGCTTAAGATTTAAACAACTGGATGAAGTTGTTCCACTTTGGTCCCTACCAATTACAATGTTGTTGTTGTCATTCAACTTCACTGCATTGCCCACTGCGTGAGCACTCCTACTCCCCATGCAGTCAAACACACCTTGGTTTTTACTCTCTTGCCCGTGTCTGGATCCTTCTCAATCTTCTCCACCTCTGTCATGAAGTAGTCATCCAGGACCAGGACCCTTGGTGGTGCCCCTCCGCAATCCACTTCCTTGTCCTTAACATGACAAAAAGCAAATTCTTACTTTGTGTATTGTTCTTTCAATGTACACTACATACATTTATTCCAAATAGTTCTTTCCTTCATAGAACAAATCCCACAGCACATCTGTCAAAATGTTCCTTCATACTTACTCTTATCAGCTTTGCAACATGGCTTTTTCCACTTCCTGGAAGTCCTCTCATTATGATGACAATCTAGAAATGTTTCAATAGATTAACCTATGTTACTAAAAATTACGCAAATAGGAAAAAAACAAAAAACAAATACAGCAACTACTTACTCTTTCAGGTCGCGATAATCGCCCAGGTGGCTTGAGGAGATCATCAATATTCTTGAGTTCAGGTTTCTTCTCTACCCGGGGAGCAGGTTGAGATGGAGGTGGTTGAGATGAAGCGTGGGTAGACCCGCGATCCTCAGGGTAGCTCTTTTTATTCACTGCACAAATTATCAAATTATATTTTCTCTTTTTATTAAAAGACCCTTTATTGTAAAAATCAGGTTTAGTCATTAGTGTTTTCTGAAATAATCAAAGGACTGGATGTATTTTGAAAGCTGTTTAAATTTCATGTATTCAAAATATCTCTTAGGTTAGTCAGATTTGGCCTCAGGTGTGACATAATGTTTGTTTGTAAGTGGTTATTTGACCTATTCTCTTTCTCATATAACCAATGAAGTTAAAGCATGTTAAATAGAAGTGCGACACCAACAGTAAAAGAATATTCCACTGACTGGAAGAAAAGTCTGTCTACAGAGTAGGAACCCTGAATAAAATGTTTGGGCAAATGTCAAACTGCATGACTTTTCCCTGACTTTTACCAACTGAAAATCATTTTTTCCATTACCTATAAGGAGTGTAAAAACAGGTCACCAGAACGTCTGTAAAATGGACAACCAGCATGGCAACAAGAAACTGAAGATGAATGTGATGATATTTTGCATAGGTACTTCTCATGTAAAGATTCAGACCAATAGTTTCAAGATTTGTCGAGACATCTTAAAATGCTATCCAGTAAAATATTAATGAATGGCAAATAACATTTAAATAATGAATTAACTGAGAACTACTAGCAAAATGTCTGCCATTGTTTTTCTTGCTAGCACTGTATTCATTAGAATAAAGCCTAAGTGCCGGGCCACCGTGTTTGTGGCTCTGGTTAGCAAAACATCAAACCCCTGTTCCGCCATACCAGCTGAGCTGCCCCTTTTGTATTGTCCCAGTGCTGTGTCTAGGCTACATCGGTGGCTATATCACTGCTGCCCAGCGCCTGCTCTAGCTGTCCCCACTCCGACACTCGCCGTTCCGTGGAAAAAGTTCCCGGCGTTGAGAACTAGCCTTCTAATGCACTATTAAAAGTTTCGCTTGCAAACTGCTATGTTGTCAGCTGCAAAGCAGCATATCGTTACATTAACCCCCAGCCTCAAAACCCTAAATAAAATAGCTTACTGACATTGACACGACAACAAAATAATATTACATGTATGGTTCAGTAAAAGGAAACTGTTTAGAAATGCTTAAGAATGTTGATTTACCTCAGCATCGTCGTTGTCGATACGAGAATGGCTTGTGTGACCTAGGCAAGGCCACACAAGCCATTCTTATATCGACAAAGCCATACAAAGACTAGGCTAGGTTAGGTTACGTATATATTGCTTGGTGAAATACGCGAGCCACTTAATAAATTAACATGATTGTTTTAGGCCTAGGGTATTCACGACGTTTAAGGTTTTACATGGCGTGATGTTAAATATGTGTCAGTCCGTGTCTGACAATAATAGCCTATATTAATAGCCTAACCCACCATAGTGACAGAATGACAAACCATCCTACTGTGGCATGCTCATACGACTTCAATGTCTAAAAGGCATCTGCTAAAATAGTAACTTATAACCTTCATTAATGAAATAATATGTGAAAACATGGCTTTGGTTACAAGCTCAACACCACACATCCATGTTCCGCCCTGCTGGGGTGACATTTTTTACATAGCCTATTGTTCCAGCCGGGCCAGTGATGCGTTTCTTGCCACAGCCGCTGTCGACAACGGTGTGAATGGTGTCAATAACCCCGGGCCAATTTGCATATCATACCTTTTTGCACAGTACAGCAAGGAGGAATAAAAGCGCAGTATTACGCCTTGAAAATACAGTGTAAAAAGGGCTCCACGTTCAAACTGATATGCATGCACGCACTACTGTCAGAGGAGGTGTTGTCTACCGACAGCTCAACATTTTCCAAGTCATGGTGGGCTGACCAAAGCCGTACCCTTGGCCGTCATGTCAGCACACTACGAGGAAGAGGGGGCTGGGCGAGCAGTTGCTCATTTGCATTAAAGCAAAGGTCAATGACACAATGTGATTATAAAGAACCTGTACATAGGTGCTGTGAAATTAGCCCTTATAATTAATGTGGTATTTTCACATAATCATGTCACAAAAGTTGCATTAGACAGCATGGTGTCAAGATGTGGAAAAGGGGAATAATTTGTCAGAATGAATCAAATGCAACCCTATGGCATAATACGGGCTTCAAGGTATTATTGACAGGCTGAATGATTTGACTTTTTTTTTTTTTTTTTTTAAAGGACACTGGTCCACCATTAACAGATGGAACAAGATTAAAGAATCCTGGGGTTATATAATCATCAGTATCAATCAATTACCATGACAACAGGCAACATATACAACAGATTTTATTGTCCTCATGGGGAAGATTGTTATTACTTCCAGGTGGTGCTTGTGCAAAATAACACAAAATATGTATAAGAGTCATTGTACATAAGCCTCGATGAACACATCTATGAATCAGGCAAAGCAAATATAGAAGCTGACAGGGGACTTTGCGTACCGTAAGGCAAGGAGTCTTGGCCGTAGCGCTCCTTCGAACTGCGCTCAGGTCCAATGCGCTCAGGTCCAATGCGCTCAGGTCCAACGCGCTCATATGGTACCCTTTCATAGCCAGGCCTTCCATAATAGTCATCCCTTTCACGACTCCCCTCCCTCTTTCGAAGCTCCCGGTCCCTTTCCCTGTAGCCAAGAGGAGGCCTGAGAACAACATGAGGAAATTATGTTGCAACTCCAAAACAGCGTTTCCCCATATTAAATATCTAGAACTAAACACACACAAATGGTTGATGACCAATCACAACGTAGCATACAATGTGATATACTACCTTTCCTCAACAACCAAGGGCTGTGTGCTTGAAGCAAAACAGACAAAAAGGAGAAAATTACATGTATACAAGCAACATATTCCGTTTGGATTTAAAAAAAAAAAAGAAAAAGAAAAAAAAAGGAAGGGGAGAGCACTGAACAAACTAAGGGGAAATGTAGTTCAAGTACCTGTCGTCTCTTGGTTGGAAGCGCTCCCTCTCATATCGCTCTCGTTCGTAATCGATGGGGAACTTGTCTCTGTACATCTCCCTCTCTCTGCTGAACTCCCTGCGCTCCATGTAGGGGTCGAGACGCCTTTCAAAATATGGTTCTCGGCCATAAGGATCTCTGCCTCCAAGAGGTTCTATGGGGCAGATAATGGTACAATCAGTGTTCAGTTCGTTTGCACAGAATTATACCCATCTTTATAAACAGTGAAGGGAGAAAACGCACCTTTTTCATATGGCCTCTCCGACGGAAGTGGGTCGGGCCTCAACACAATCCTCTCCCCATATGAAATCCGCTCAACAGTGGCCCCAGGTTCTACAAAAAATAATTCTGATAATTTCAACAACACTACACACCTTTTTCCAAGTACTTTGACAAGTAAACTATGGCTATACCTACCATGCCCATGGCCGTAATCTACAGTCTTGGGCATCATTGTGGCTGTGGGCGCAGCAGTGACAGGTGGCTGGTAGCTTGCAGTAGTAGGCCTGCTATCCCAAGCCACTGGATCACTAGCAGCTGGTGGCACAGACGTAACCAATCCCTGAAACAGATCCACGTATTAAACACACAATCAGACAGACAATGTGAATTCATGCAAGGTCATCATTTTGGTATTATTGTGCAATTGAATTTCAATCAATCGCATAATTTTGTTAGCCTGGTATAACCAGACCAAGAATTCCCGTTTGCCTCCTTTCCACTGGTGATTTACTCTATCACCAGTGGCAAAACGGTGATTCATGCTAATGTTGACTCTAGACTTTTGTTTCGACTATCAAAGGGATCAATGACTTAAGGAGGGGCTCAAGTGGCGAGGGAGGAGTAAACTATTAACACCTAATTGAAAAACAGTTTCATAAACAAAAAGGTTGGTGTAATTAACATGAAATGTTTTCATATGCCGTAGGCTTATCTCAGACATCAACCATCTCTAGCCTAAACCCTTCCCGTTTGGTAAAAAAATATTTTTGACCAGTTTGTTTTAAAAAAGGAAAAAAATATATAGCTTTATTAAAATGATATATTTATTGCTTTAGCAAGGCTAGCTAACTAGCCTAGATTTAAAGTCGGCCCATGGATACATCACACGCAAACTTTGCCAAACTCCTATAGTCCGAGGCTTGGCACCATGGCATCGAGTGAGAACTGGCCTGTGTCAATGGAAACGGAAACATTTCTGGACTTTAGGGTAAAACACTGGTGGTTGGCACTAGTGCAAACGAGACATTTGTTAATAGGGTCAGGCATGTTCCATTGGGAATCTTTTTCAGTCACTGCATCCTCATGGGCGTAGACTGCAAGTTCATTTTAAACTGTTGGAGCACCCTTTAACGAATCGTGGTTGCTACAACTGTTCGCGTCTCTTCATCTAGCTATACCACATCTGCCATTATTGGTACTACATCTTGAAACGGATGCTTTGCTTGTCAACACACTTGACCACCCCCATTGATCGCCGATTAAGCCGCCCTTCAGAGGTGGAGCCAACCTTGTGGCTAACAAGGTTTCCAGTCTATAGACTGAATAAAAATTGAGCTGCGGACAATAGTCAGACATTTTGTCTTTAGTGGAATGACATAAAATACCTAGAATACGTTTATGTAAAATGTAAAAAATGTTTTCAATTACCTTCAGAGCATCTCTCACATCTGCAGGTATCTCCAAACCTAGGAGACCCGCAGGAAGCTCAAGCTTTGTTTCAGATACAGCCGAATGATGCTCTGTCCCAGGAACTGTGACCTCATGTCTTTCTCTGTGGACAAAATTACTGATTACTTAAAGGTCTCAAAAAAGAAAGAAATAAAATGAATTAATGGCTCTGCAAATGTGACACACAAAGAAAAAACACTTTACCTCATTAATTTAAGCTCTTGTGCAGCTTTTAAGATAATTTCATGCTGATGCTGAGAAAGCGCAAGAACTCCGCTTCCCTGAGTCGCAGCATCGCCGGGCGCCTCTGACCCAGCTGCGAGAGTTGATTCTGGGTGCGAGGGTGGATGCATTTCCAAAGACTCTGCCCTGCGGTCCTCGTAGTGGGGTCTACGCTCGTCATATCCTAAAGGATACCCTCTATCGGGTGATAATGATGGTCTAGCGGGCCTGTCCCATTCGGGACGGGCTGGTGGGTAGGGTGACTCTTCTGGTCTATAGGGCGGCTCGTCCCCATACTCTCGTATCCGGAGTTCCCCGCGGGGCCTCTCGGGCTCGTCATAGGGGTACGGACGACCTCTTTCCCGGTCCTCGGGCCACGGGTCGTCTCTGAAGCGATCTGGCGGTGGCATGCGCGGAAGAACGTCCCTCTCTGGATGAACACGGGCTCTGTCCCACTCCAGCTCGTAGTAAGGGTCCTCGCGGTTGTACTCGTCGGCAGGGTAGTCCCGGGGCGGCGGTGGCCGCCAGCCGTACTCCCCGTGGCCATAATCCTTTGTGAATCCCTCCTCAAATTCAGAGGGAGGAGGGCGCGGCATCCCCCTACCGAAACCCCTACCCAATGGTCGGCGCCTCATCCCTCCCCTCTCCATTATCTCGTGTGGAGGAGGAGGAGGGCGGCCCCGACCGTGGGGAGGCTGATGCCAGCCTGGGTCTCTTTCCATGGGCTCATCGTACAACGGCTCCCCCATTGGATCCAGTGCATCGTGGGAGGGCGGCGGGCGCTGCCGACCCCTCACCATGGGCGGGTGCATGGAGTGGCCGTGAGGGTCAGGGCCGTGATGCATCGGGTGCATCATCGGGTCCATTTCTGTGGCGTCGGTGTCCATCAGGGGGTCGTGCTCCATTGCCTCATGCGGCGGGGGAGGGGGGCGTCCTCGACCAGGGGGCATGAACAAGGGATGGCCACGTGGGGGGCGGCCTCGACCAGGAGGGAAGGGGGGTCTCATACCCCTCATCGGGGGTCGCCTTTCTCCCCAGTAAGGGTCTACTTCCTCCCAGTACTCCTCTGCATCCGGCTCTGGCCAGTTCCCCTCTATTGGCTCCCCTCTGCCCATTGGGGGGCCTCCTCTTCCCATTGGGGGGCCTCCTCTGCCCAAAATGTGTCCTCTCATTCTAGGAGGTCTTCCTCTTACCATAGGAGGGACACCTCTTGGCCCAAATGGCCCTCCTCTTGCCATATGAGGACCACCTCTCATCATAGAGGGTCCACCTCTCCCAAAATGAGGTGGTCCTCTCATTGGATCTTCATAATACTCCTCCTCTGTTGGGAAATAATGTTCCTCTGGCATCCACACGTCTTGATCTGTGGGCTCCTGGGCCTCCTCAGCTTCGGGCTCTTCATAAGTTTGATCCTGCCAGTCATCATACTCATTCTGTTCCTCATTGGGCCCTGTATCTTCACATGGTGCCATGTAGTCATAAGACACTTCCTCCACCTCTGGAGGTGGGAAATTGTTGGGACCCCTGAATTCCCCACGCCCCCTTCCCACTTGCTCACGTCCTCGCCCACGATCTGGGACAGCTGCTGGAGGCTGGCCACGCCCCCGGCCTCGTGCCACTGCAGGTGGAGCTTTTAGAGGGTCTGGTCTTGGCTGCGCATTCCCAAGAGGATGTGGCTCCTGCTGGACAACAGGGAGCTTTGACCCCTTATGGGCTACATTGTTCTCCTTTGGCGGAGGGCCACCCGTCTTGACGCTGCTCTGCACAGGAGTGCTGGTTTTAGGTGGCGCACTGGATGGAGACGTCACCGAGGGCAGCGTGCTGGCAGGCTTGGATTTATCAATACTAACAGAGTCTTTAGTGTCATTAGAAAAGTCTGGCTTCAGAGCTTCAGTACTTGATGTCTGAGGAATAGGGTCACTCTGAACAAAGAATCCCCCTGTTCCGTCCAAATCATCGACGGTCATGTCTTCCATTTTTATTTTACCCAAATCTGAATTTTCTTTATCAGATGGCAATTGCCCCAAGAATGGTATTTGTGTTTTGGAATCAGCAATAGTTTGTTGCGATGCAGTGGCTGGTTCAGCCTTTATCGGGGGACCTTTATGTACATGCTGCGAAGCAGGAGGGCGTTCAAGTCGTGGTGCGGGGCCAGGTGGTCTTGGGGGCTGGTCAAATCTGGAGGGTGCATTAAAACGTTGCCTTGGCTGCTCAAATTGGGGAGGGGGGGCATCAAAACGTTGCCTTGGTTGGTCAAATCTAGGGGGAGGTTCAAAACGTTGCCTTGGTTGGTCAAATCTAGGGGGAGGTTCAAAACGTGGCCTTGGTTGGTCAAATCTGGGGGGTGCATCAAATCGCTTTGGTGGCTGATCAAATCTGGGGGGTCCATCAAATCGCTGTGGCGGCTGGTCAAATCTGGGGGGTGCATCAAATCGCTGTGGTGGCTGGTCAAATCTGGGGGGTCCATCATATCGCTGTGGTGGCTGGTCAAATCTGGAGGGCGCATCAAATCGCTGTGGTGGCTGGTCAAATCTGGGGGGTCCATCAAATCGCTGTGGTGGCTGGTCAAATCTGGGGGGTGCATCAAATCGCTTTGGTGGTGGCTCAAACCTAGGGGGTGCATCAAAGCGCTGCCATGGCTGGTCAAACCTTGGTGTATTTCCTCTGGGACCGTCAAACCTATTTGAAAATGTATGAAATAATTTAGTACATTATTTGCTCTGAAACATGTGATGCATTTTCTTTAGAAATATTAACGTTTCTGTTTTAACTACTGTGTAATTATGTATAGTATATGAACAGTAAATATAGTTATTTTAAAGATTGTTTGAATCCATTCATATATGTTTTACTTGAATTAGGGGCCATACAGTTGAGCCTCACCTTTGAAACCCAGGACCAGCATAGTGTGGTGGTTGTTGGCCAGGGGGAGGTCCTGGTGGTCTGGTAGCAGGGGGAGGTCCCGGTGGTCCGGCAGCAGGGGGAGGTCCCGGTGGCCCGGCAGCAGGGGGAGGTCCCGGTGGCCCGGCAGCAGGGGGAGGTCCCGATGGCCCGGCAGCAGGGGGAGGTCCCGGTGGTCCGGCAGCAGGGGGAGGTCCCGGTGGTCCGGCAGCAGGGGGAGGTCCCCTCACAGGAGGCCCGGCAGGAGATTCTGAATGTGACCCAAAACCAACAGGGCCTTGGGACATAGGTGCAGCTGCACTTGGAGAATTCTGCATTGCAGGACTCATCATCGATGACATTTGAATGTCTAGTCCAGGGAACTGCCCATACTGCCCCATCATCCCACTGCTGTACTGGCTGGAGGGGTAGGGAACCATAGTTCTAAGTGTGGCTACCCGCTCCTGCAAGTGAGCATGGGTAGCATTCATCTGCTCCTGCCACTGTTTCCACTGGAGCTCATAGTCTTGGAGCTGATCTTTGTGTGGGTATCCCTGGAACTGTTCATACCACAGGCTGAAGGTGTGACTCCAGTCTTGAAACAGTGGGGTGAACTGTTGCTGCTGCATTTCATAGTGTGTGAGCTGCATCTCAGAAGACATTGTCTGAAACCAAGCAGGTTATGGAGAAGATGCTGTTATTTGCTTTTACTTTCAATTTAGAAATTTAAATTGGCTATAAAGTATGAGGGCAGATGCTAAAACGTGACTATCTAACCGTATCCTTCAACAGCTCACCCTACAGGAAGTTGTGAGGGGTGAAACTAGAGGGGTGTTGTCACATAGGGATGATCTGTTAACACTAGTCATTCCATATTTCAATTATAAAAGCCCATTCAATTCAAAAAAACACCACTCACTCAAGGAAGTGGAGATTATTAAATTGGTAAAAAATAAAAAACTTTTTAGCTACCTGGAGATTTTCTGGCTGCTGAATGAGGTGTTGATACTTCTCAAGGATTTGCTGCAGTTTTTCATGTTGTGTCATGAGAGCCTGGTATTGCATTCCCACTCGCTGTTGCTGAACCTTTTGCCACTGGGCAGCTGCAGCCTGAAGCTGCTGCAAGCGGGCAGCCTCCTCCGGGTCTTGGGAGATATCCGGCTGTGGGGGAAAGGGAGGAAAAAAAAACAAATTAAATCATAAAGAAGAGGAATCAGATGACACCTCTGTGTGGTTCTTCTGTGTAGGGTTCGACAGGCATAAGAAGAAGAATTCCCAAATGCACCATGGCCTGAATAACCTGCGACTGTATTATTGGGGCGATCCAAAATCCATTTGCGGCATTCATGCATGGAAAAAACATTCACTTGTCCCTTCATTTATCATCTAGAGATTGTAGCTAGCTGTCATGGCAGCCTACCAACACATGGCACATCTGTGCAGTGTGGAGTTAACTGTACTCGACAAAGACACAAAAGCCATTCACACTTTGTGCATATGTTTTAATTAAACTATATTTTTGTTATGGCTGCACAATTCATAAAAATAAAAACTTGAGCTCGATTTATACCTCTATGCGATCTCAATTCTACATAATGATTCTGCTGGACACCAACTGCATCAAAACAAGCACTCCTAAGTCTGCCGACAAATAACAATGCGCCTTAACACCAGGTGATGCAGAGCAGCAGCAAGTAAACGAAAGGCGAGTGACGGTGTGAGAGAGGTTGTAGCTGCAAAAGTAATTAATATTACGTTGCTGTTAATGCAGATTTTTATTACACCGATATTGCAGGTTAGGCAATTATAGGCTACAGTAAAAAGGACTGCCATCTTTCTGCAGCTCGATCAGTTGGGTTCCGTTTTGTTTTAAGGTAGATCAGCTGTTTCCATCCAGCGTCTCTAAATGATAGACAAATATAAATAGGCACGGAATATTTCGTTGCGCTTCTGTTTTATCTTGCTATGACGGCCTGCTTATTATTTTTTACTCCGGGTAGGGTATATATTTCTCCATTTAGACAAGGGAGTCATCCAGTGTGCAAATCTATTTATTTAGAAAACAGTAGACCTACTACATGTCACATTAACTGAAAACTGCATCTTGTTTACTTCTAGAACACACATGCAGTACTGCCCTCTCGATGACAGTGGCAGAAATCCACTCCCACTCTCTTAAAATCAGAGATTTCCATGGTACAGGTTACAATCATAGATACCACATAGCACTGATGTTTTTATGAGCCCACGTCCCCCCCACCCCTTCCCAGGACTACTTACACCAAGAAGCCTGTGACGCAAAATTCAGTTTGTTGTTGCCAAGTGACTATTTCCAATCATCTGATATGTGCCAGATATCTTGTTGTAGGATAAACCAATAACATGTAAGACACAAATGTATTTTAAATTCAGTGTCAGATTAAGCTATTGCATTTAAGTTAAAAACAGAAACATTTCCTATATCATCCAGTCCAGTTGATATCATCCAGTCCTATCATCAAGGAATCATCATGTTTTGTTTCCTTCTATATCACTTAAATTATTGCAACAAACATTTATATTGGGGAAAGGGGGTGAGGAAATTGTGATCTAAATTCTAAGCAAGAAAATCGTCATTCTCATTTTAGCCAGAATCGTGCAGCCCTAATATTTTATAAATAAAACTAAAATGTTGCATATTATTGTTCATCTCACTGTACTGGAAAGTTATGGGGCTTATCATTATCAACCCAGATGACAAATGCAAATGCTGGCGGCTAAGGGACCGTCAACAATTACTATGATGCCATATAGGCTACACACTGATCAGCAGACTTCTATTCAGTAATTAAATAATTTTACCTGTTATTGTTTGTCTTTGACAGTGCAATTAAATTATGTCCGTGACTGAGCAAGTTAATTTGAAGTTATGCATGCCGCATCCATGTAAATATGAGCCGTATAACCGGCTATAAATCAGACAGGTTGGCCAATTGCCTGTCAGCATCACAGAACTAAGAACAGTGCCCATAAAGGTGCAAAGAAAATGGAAATATAGTGTGTGTCAGGGGCGTTACCAGCACCCCTTTGCCGCCTGTCCTAAGATGCAAAAAATCCATGCTTGAAGCAGTTCATATCTTTATGTTCTCATCTTTACATTAGAATATACAGCAGTTCATATTTGATGGCATCTCATGTGGTAATGATCCATAACATTTCAAACTGACTTGAAAATGATATTGCAAATTAAATATCTGACAGAATATCTGTCAAGAATAATCGCAATTAGATATTTTGCCTAAAACTGGTCAGCCCTACATGATACATATATCGCCATATTCTTGCCAATACACAGCTATATACCTAACCAGGACAGGTGTATCTGGCTATATTGCAGTCATGCGTACCTCTGAAGGTGGTGGAGGTGGTATTGGGGGCTCATCTTTAGGTGGGGGAGGGGGTGGTGCGTTTTTTGGCGGTTCTGATGGAGGAGGAGGCTGATTCTGTGGAGGTGGTGGCGGTGCAGTACCATCACTCTCATTCTGATTCTGTTTGGCCTTCTCCTGTTTTAACTTCTGTAGATTCTGAAGGTGCTGCTTGTACCAGTACTGTTGTTGCTCCTAGACAGATTAATAGCAATAAGTAGAATTAGTAGTATTGAGATTATATTTACATGAGCACAAAAGAAATAATACATTAGAATTTATTACATTATCAGGCAGTTATGTAATAACTTATTGATTACACATACTAATGGTTAAACTGGTGGCATTTATTTGGCTAAACGTTTATCCTATAATAGTGCAACTACAAGAACGAACAGTTGCATGAAAAGTGGAATCTGCTAGATAAAGAGACGATGCCTTCTAATTAGATAATTTTAATATCAAATTTTTAGTACTTATAGGCGTAAATGAGAGCCTTCTGCGTGTTTAAACTAGAAAACCTAAACAGAGACAGCTATATATTAATGTGTCTACGTAGTACAGCATACCGTGTTACAGTCATAGTTTTACTGCATTAGCTCCGTTGACATGCAAATATATCTTACCTCCTTTGATTTTTGAGCATTGCTATTCTGCACAGGGGTAGGCGCAGGTTCGGGGGGCGGAGGTTTTGGCTGCGCATCGTTGGGCTGCGGCGGGGGAGGCTGTGGTTGGTCCTGCTGAGGTCCTTGCGGCCCTCGTATAGGTTGAGCCTGGGGCTCGTCTTG
Organism: Aphredoderus sayanus; assembly: GCA_027564795.1. NCBI lineage: Eukaryota > Metazoa > Chordata > Actinopteri > Percopsiformes > Aphredoderidae > Aphredoderus > Aphredoderus sayanus. Next base: position 1,405 of record JAODUG010010874.1, on the reverse strand, counting down.
TGTAAAGTACGACTGGGCACCTAGGCTTGGATCTACATATCCAGTTCCTTCGGACTGCCACGACGATTCATGATATCCACCAGCAGCTCCAGTACCGTACGCATTTACAACATTGTTGTGATGTAAAACCGACTGAAGCTGTTTTTGGTGCAACATCTGTAACTGCTGCATTTGCTGAAGATGTTGCTCTTGCAGGCTAGAGAAAAGGGAGCCGCTAGCAGCTGAAGCATCAAATCCCCCGAAACCAGTCGCTGCAGGAGCCTGTCCGCCAGTCTGCTGTTTTCGTGGCCCAGCCCCACCAAAATTTTGAGTCCCACCATAATTTCCCCAAGAGGGATACATTCTTAAAAGAACCGGTCTATGCAGGCCTTTGTCCACACGCGTCGAGGCTAACAAGTTGTAGGCTAATATTGACCTACCATTCGAAATGGCGACATCGCACTCGTGGGCCGGCTCTAACGCAATTATTAATTGCAGCGTCACTTCATATGCAAATACTTATAAATAACTACTAAAAAAAAAAAACAGGGAAATATCGACGGTTACATTCAGATCACTGAATGGTTCACAGATAGAATGGCGTGCAACCAGCGAGGAAATGGTTCTCCTCTTCTCCTCTAATCATGTCATCACTTCCGGCAAGTGTAATCGTTGAAAGCGCCAAATTCATATAACCTAATTATTAGGGCCTAAACTAAGCCCAATATGAACTCACATCTAGACCTATAAAATGTATTTTAGATGTGTTAATTAATGTTAAATGGTTTGTAATATTTATTGTGAAGTCGTTCTAAATGTCTAATTATTATCGTTGTCGATTGACAAAGTAGTCCAAATATCCATGCTAACCTTTTGCTGATAGTCAGACCAAGAAGTAACTTCCTCATCTAAAATGATTTCAAAAGTTGTTAAACTAGGTGATTATAATAAAGCGTCAATAAAATGAGCATATGCAGTTCTATGGTCGTGTTACATTGCTGCAACATTATTAATGGTCGCAAGAGGGAGACAATTCTAAACAAATGGTTACTACCATGGAACGCCCCATACACAGCGCATTCATTGTTCTGGTAAGTACGTCCATCTGAAGAATCTTTGAATATTCTAATGTTTTCCGATGTGCCTCTAAGTTTTTATCCTCTATTTTACAATAATAACCTACATTATTACGTTACATCATGTTGTTATTTCAATATAAAGAGTTCCTAGGCCTATATTTCATGTAATATATTATCTATGTAATTTATTAAATGTGAAAAGAATGTACCCTGGCCTGGTGTCTGGTAATGAACCAGTAACCAACTGAAGTTTGGATTGTGGGACATTTTTGGTGGAGAGAGAGAGAGAGAGAGAGAGAGAGAGAGAGAGAGAGAGAGAGAGAGAGAGAGAGAGAGAGAGAGAGAGA
>JAODUG010010854.1:0-18356 GCA_027564795.1 Aphredoderus sayanus | reverse complement strand
TGGAGAGTAGAAAGTCTACTGGACGAGGTGAGCAGGCATACAGTAGCTGCTGGAGAGTAGAAAGTCTACTGGACGAGGTGAGCAGGCATACAGTAGCTGCTGGAGAGTAGAAAGTCTACTGGACGAGTTGAGCAGGCGTACAGTAGCTGCTGGAGAGTAGAAAGTCTACTGGACGAGTTGAGCAGGCGTACAGTAGCTGCTGGAGAGTAGAAAGGCTACTGGACGACGAGGTGAGCAGGCGTAGCTGCTGGAGAGTAGACAGTTGACGGGACAACGGCAAATTGTGACAGGTTGGATGGCTCAGTTCAACTTTCTTAAAATGTTTAACACTGTTGATAAAACACTGATGATAAAACACTGTTGCAAAATAACAGTAAGGCATTTAAAAGACACCAGATGATTGACGAGTGTTTTCTGTATTGCTTGCCCCAAATGTTGACAGCAAAATAGCCAGTGGAGCTTATTAATCTGATTCAAACAGGATTTTACCAAAGAGATGTCCACTAAGGTACAGTAATAGAGTTTGTTTTTGGCCCATCCCAGAAACCGGTCAGTAGATCTTCAGTCATTGTTGATTGCTGTTAAGGGTTGTCACTTTAATTAACGGGTTGACAAGTGTGTGTGTGTGTGTGTGTGCGCGCGCACTGAGTTAGAGTTTCGCGCGCACTGAGTTAGAGTTTCTCTATAGGTTTTGTTCACAACCTGAGGCCTCAGATTTACAACCATAGTCATACAGAGAATATAGAAAGTATGATGACTCTTGTATTTCAATAGAAAATTGTTTCTCTTCTGTTTGAAATGCTCTGTTTGAGGTTCTACAGTATGTCCTACAATAAATACTACAGTACCCGCCTGATGAGCCCGCTGTGCTCTGATTGGTAAGATGGCCCACTCTGTTATGATTGGTCAACCACCAGAGGGGTTAAACCCCTGTCTTGCAGACAGACAGAGTGTTCTATAACCAGCTTTAAAAACATTATTAGCCTATTTCAATGGTTCTTTTGTTTAGTTTGAGCCAGTTTGATCCTGAAACTCAGGTACAAGTTGAACAACCCAAAACACCTTCAGAAGCTACAGTAGACTGGAGCTTCCTGTTCATTCAAAACTTGTTGTGACTGCTAGTCTCAAGTCTAATACAATATAGATACAGCCAGGGCTGGACTGTTAATCTGGCATACCTGGCAAATACTCGGTGGGCCAATATAATTTAATTCTAATTATTTATTAATATATAAATGGGCCAACGAATGGCCCATAAAGCAGGGACAGCGACTCATTGGTTCATTTTCTATAGTGACACTGGGCTGGCCCAATCACATCCACCTGTGCATTGTTTCTCTTGTCAGAAGTCATGGTATGGCGCCAAAACAGTGGATTTATCAAGGGGTTGCAGGTCGGTATGTTTGCTACCGGTGCTGCAGTACAGTATCTTCAACATTGGCTGCAGTACCAGACATTTTTTTATCCCGTTTCAGCCCATCTCCATAGAAACCCTTATTAGGACAAAATAATAGAAATCTTAATGTGAATAACTATTCTTATGAAATGGACCATACAGTATATGCATGTGTCTGCAAGTGAGCTGCTGAAAGTGATGATCAAATCTGGACTCACACCAGTTAAAAATACTGTAATAATTTTAAAGGAGAAAATCGACAAAAATGTAGATTACACAATGAGGAGTTTGTAGAGTTCATTGGATTTGCAGAACTTTACCTGTGGCATTGTTAGACGTTGACTATAAAAGAAAGGTTATTCAGAACAGCTGGTCTAATCAAAATCATCAGCCTTGTTTTACCCCCAGTGCTGAACCTGACTCCACCCACAACATCATTTTGAAAAATGCTTAAAGGTGCAGGAATTACTCAGTGACATTCTCAGGCCAGAGCATAATTCTATTTTATTTTAAAATTATTTTAGACCCTTCATCTGACCCACAACAAATACATAAAATAAAGAATTACCATTGTCATAAAAAAACAGTGATGAACTACAGTTCAGCTGTTATGGGCACAAAAGCCTCATTTTTTGTTTTTTACTTTACTGTACTGAAAGGCTTAATGCCTCACTGTAACAGTTAATATAAATATAAATACAGATATAGGAGTATAATACTGTACATGTTACACATTATATTGTTTTGTTTTATTTACAATTTAAATTGTATGACATACAGTATTGCTTCTGGAATCCACCCTGAATCCATCCATTCGTTGGGATTCAGGATTCTCCAGATTCTTTTGTATTAAAATTGTTTTATCTGACTTCTGAATTATTTTTTTCCTTTTAACAACCCATTTTCAATATTTGATTTTATCCAATAGCCAAAATCCGATCATAATACTTGTGAACAACTGGCCCCTGGAATTGGCCTACCTGTAATTGAGCAAGATGCCTAACCCCTGCTTAAAATATTGGTAATTGTACACACACAGCAGTACATCGCTTTGGATAAAAGCATCTGCTTAATGACCTGATTGTTAATTATAAATTGTGTACTGGTTTTAGGACCAAGGCATACCCAACTCATTATTTTATTCTGGGTGTGGCTCAGAGACTCACACTGCCTTAATTAAATAAACCTCCAGTATGTTGAGTCCAAGACTCTTACGTAACCCCTTGGGTTCTTTGATCTTTATCACCACCAGCCCTTATCAGTCTATTATGCCTCTTGAGAAATCGGTCTCCTATTCATCTGTGCCACTCGCTCGTAAAGGAATTCCAATAACAGAATGTAAATCAAGTGCGTAGCCTGCTTTTCAACCCGAGGCAGGATTAACACAATGGGCTCTAGATGTGGACATCATAGAAGGAGATGTTTGATTTACTTGTGCAGCTAATGGTCTATGTGGGAGTCTAGGAGGAGAGCCATCTACAATAGAATATGTTCTGACCTGTAGTACTGCCAATATAACACTGTAGATTCTAGATAAGGTCTTCTGTGTACTTGAACTGGAGCACATTTGCTTGTCCTTTTTAGGTAAATATGTACTTTAATGTAATTGTCACGGCCCCTTGCAAGTGCAGTTGGAAAAAAGGAAGAATGACAACAAAAAAGAGCTTAAGCTCAAAACGTTTAATAACGAATAAACAAAAGGTACAAGAATGAGACTGATTACTGTTATCCGACTGCAAGTCTATAGAGGCAATGGCAATAAAGAAAAACCCACAAAGAAACCCTAAAACACCCCATCTTATAAACACATGAAAACACCCAGGTGATGGTGTATAAAGTATTGTGATTCTGTACTGCCACATACCTAAATAACCATCTAAATAGTAGTTCTTGCTGTCGATCACACCTGCTGATAAATACTTGAAATACTGTAATAACTATTTTCCCCTAAATGTGTGTACTTACAGTAAGTCAATTTGATTTAAGTAATTTGCACTCACAGTCACTGTGCATATTCCACACATTTATCTATAATAAATGTATTGTGGCCTGTGTCCGTTAGCAGGACTGTATTCAAGCAAGCAAAGGATAGTGTGTATACTGGCTCACAGCCAACAGTTATGAAACACCAACACGCCTGAGTAGATTTAATCCAACATCGACTTTATGCTCTGACAGGCTCTCGGCACAAATCGTAATTCTTCACAGATGTACAATATGTTAACATAATATCAGTACAACTGTATTAAACCACAAGGCTGATTCAGACAATCAAACTAAAACCTTACCCAATGTTTCTTTTATATTTTTACTGGAACAAATACTGCTGCAGCAGATACTGTATTGTACACTGGTATTACTTCTACTGCAGCAAGTGCAAGCATGTATGGGTTGTACTATAGGGCAGACACATGATTAGTTTAGCTGGAACATGGGTCATTTTACTGGCCTGACCTGGCTTTTATACATTTATCTTCAACTGTATTAGCATGAAGCCGAAAATCCCTGCCGGGAGACAGACTGACCATTACTTCAGCCAGATTGTTCATGTTAAAGCCTACAACCTATAACTGAGAGAGAGAGAGAGAGAGAGACAGAGAGAGAGAGAGAGAGAATGAATGAATGATCATTGTTCCACTGTTATTCTCAAAATAACAGAAGTTAGAATTATTTAAAATCTTCTAGGACTTGCTACAGTATATGCAATAAGAACATATGCAATTTGCACCAATAGGCACTAGAAAATCACTTTAAATGCTCATTACACATGAATGCAAATAGATATTTCAACTAAACTTATAGTGTGTGGCATCAGTACAACAGGTTGTTGGTAAGGTGACTGCCACGGGCCAATCAAATTCAAGTTATTAGAAATTCTTGATCACCACTAAACCTGGTCAGTAGAAGTGTAATGGGGACCGTTCCGAACAGGACACAAACTCCGGCAACACCAGTGGGCTGTGGCATGCATGTGTCCATGAGGTGAGATTTATATAACTTAATTGCACAGCACTACTGACTTGCCACCATTACAGAAGGTGATATGTCTGCAACTAAAAACTTTGGCTTCATGAACCACTAGGGGCAGTAGAGCGCCTCGTCAAATTAGATGTTTTCAGATCTTCATAACTTTTGCTTGAGTTTTCTGAGATATGAAGCTGGTATTATGTGTCAGGGTATGAGAATAGGGACCCAAGTGAGGATACAGAGGCGGTGCAAAAACATTCAACAGTTCTTTTTTTAAAAGGGCATGGTAGTGCCTGAATTTTGGGCAGGTGGAGTCGGTAACGGGTATCAGAAAAGCGACGGTACAACAGGGGCAGGCAGTCTCTAGATCTCCGGCAGGTAGAGTCGTTAACAGGTATGAGATTGCGACGGTACAAAAGGGGCAAGCAGGCTCGTAGTCCAAAAACCAGACAAACGTCAATACTCAAGACTGAAAACACAGGGAAGATTAACACTGGAACGAGAGCACAAGACAAACTATCTAGCAACGAGTGAACCAGAGAACCAGAGTGATATACACAAGACAACTGAAAACACCTGGTGGGGGTGGAGACAACACCACAGGTGACCAATAGGTGGGGATAGCGACAACACCACAGGTGACTGCTCAGGGTGTGACAATATGATGTTGGAACAAATGCTGAACAACTTTGTCATAGGACAGTTTCATGTTCAGTTTCCCTACTCACTAGATTTTTCATCATTTTAAATGTAAAAAAGGATAAAAACGTGATCACCGGGGGTGCTACAGTGCATCGTCCTAGTTGAGATTTTCAATTTGCGACAACTCTGTGATTGTTTGAGCTATAATGATCATACTTATCTCACCATGTGCATCACACAGAGAAAAAGAAAATTGCCTCATGAACATATGAGCGACAAGGTTTTGCTTTCCCGCCATTTACCTTTTCTGATATAGCTTCAGAGGGAGTTATCTGCCCAACCTTGTGTCCTCTGCCTTATGGGGCCCTATAGCATAAAATCACTTTATTGTAATAGAGCTACTTTCACCTGATTGCAAACAACCATTTCAACCAAACTTTGTGTGTGCAATGAGTTAGACGTGCTATGAGACTTATCAGGCCTATGTACTGAGGGATAATGGAGCTCCTAGGGGACACTGGGGAAACAGTGAAAGATTCCTAAATGCCTAAATTCATCCCTAAATTCATTAGGATAAAAGAACTGCTGCCTCTTAAGTGTATGGTAAGTTTGTTTTATTACATTTGAAAAAGACATTCTAACGTTGATATTAGCTGATATTAGTTATATTGGATATTAATAATCCAATATCCAATATGTATTTAATGAGTCAAAAGCTTTCAGACATACAAAAGACAATAACAATGGAGTAAATTATTTTTAAGATAAGAAGAAAATCAAGAATATCCATTATGTTTTATACATAGAGGAACACAGAAGAGCCTTGTAGAATTAATCTATATTCATGTGATTAATGACATATGTAAGAGGCTACTCAATTAAATTAATCTGCTCTGATGTACCAATGACACCCAGGCATAGAAAAGCTTCCATAAAAATCTAATGGGTAAAAAAAGGGAAAAAACCTTGGGAAGGGAGCACAGAGGGAGAAAAGGTAAACAAAAGGTAAGTTTAAAATAATAATATAACACAAACCTATTCAAATAACAAGTGACATGCGCATATAAATACATAGTGGCACAGTGGGTAGAGCAGGGCGACAGGTTATTGAGAAGTTGCTGGCTCAAACTCCGCTAACTCCTCACCAAGTGTCGAGGTGTCCTTGAGCAAGACACCTAACCGCTCCCGGTGGTTAGATGGCGCCGTGCATGGCAGATATCGCCATCTGTGTATGAATGTGTGTGTGAGGCTAAACTGTAAAGCGCTTTGGAGTGGCCTAAAGGTTCAAAATATATAAATGCAGTCCGTTTACCATAAAATAACCAGCAAGGGGAAACATAAAAATGGAACAGAAAATATACACTGGGGAGCAATCACCAGGACAAGGAATAGGTGTGGGAGGCCCTATTTGCCACCTGTCACAGATTGGCTATCGTGCATGAGAGCGCCTGGTTGGTAGGCACTGACCTGCCCCCAGGAAGAGGAGCTCCAGGGGAAGGGACCCCAGGAAAAGGCTCCCAGAGGTCCAACCAAAGAAGAAGAGGAAGCTCCTGGACTTCTTCTGTCTGAACATTAGTTAAAGCCCATTATCTAATATAGATACAGTACTGTATTTATGTCTAAGACACTTAGTACAATGTTGACACAGAGCAGTGTTGAGACATACCTCAAACCCAGGCATTCTATATTAATCATAAACCTTTCTTAGCATCAAATAGTTACATTTCTGTTATTGGTTCTGTTTACTAGATATAACTGTTTTTGTTTTAGGACTCTCTCTTCCCCCTGGCCCCAAGGCTGTGAGTGCCCATATTTCCCTGCTGGGAAGTAAGGCTGCCATACTAATTATAAGAGGCATGTGAAATGTCTTCTCTGCTCCATTTGTTATCTGGGCCGTATTTTAGCATTCCAGTGGCCCCCGCTCAGGGCCAGGGCCCCACATTTGACCACATGGGGCTTCACTTAGCTCTACTCCAGGCTCAGTTAAAACAAAGAACATCCCACCTTACCTAACATGTAGTCTGTTAATAAAATGAATAGAAGCTATATTATACATGAATTGCAATACTGCATTGAATCTATTTTTGATTAAAGCTACAATTTATAACATTTTCATATACTGTAACAACATGTGTGCTATAGGGTAGAGGCATTACAATCATGTTTTATGATACTAACCATTCATGTAGCAGTATGGAGCGGAACAAATGGAGCTTGCACAATCAGGAGATATGGTTTGTTGTGTGTTGAGACCACACACAGCACAGTAGGGCAGCTAGAGGAAGGCTATCTGTTCATATCTAGTCATAACTATAGCTTTCCACTGTCACTGACTCTGAATGGCATCTGTGAGGCATCTTGACATGGTTGAGGGACCACACAGGGACCACACACACACACACACGCACACACACACACAAATATAGTGACACTTAACACGCAAGACAAAACAACTATAAAGGGACAGAAAGCAGCCTACAATGGTATTTTTGCTTGGGTGTGTGAGTGTGTGTGTCCATCATTTAATGGACTGGCATCCTGTCCAAGAGGTTATGCCAGTGCCCCAAACCATTATTAGAATACAGTCTTAACTTGCCCTTTAAAACTACGGGTAAAATAAAAATAAATAGAATGATATTATTTTCCATAACTGGGTATGTGACCACACTGCTGAGCTGTGTATTTAAATACATTGTATCATAAAGACAGAATGGATCTTACAGGCTGGGAGATAATATTGCAGTGTTTTCTGAAGTACTTCCAACTGAATTACCCTATACTCTCTGTCAAGAGATGCATCTATTTGTATCTCTTTATCTCTGTCTGTCTTCCTTCACTTTCATTCCACTGCTATTTCTCTTTTTGCGCAGTCACGGTCTTTTTTCATCTCCCTCCCCACTCTTGCACAATGTATTGAGATTGTTACTGTAAGTCATTATTGTTGTATTAAATGTATTATATATAATGTTATTGTGTAATACAATGAAAATCTGTGTGAAAACAACCTTAATAACAAAGGTGCATAGACTAACCTTTTTCATAGTGATTACATCTCAGTGAAACCAGCAGAAGAAACCTTAACGTCAATGTCATAGGGTCAGACAAGGAATAAGTCTTACAAAGCCCTTATTTGACCAAATTCTAGAAGCCTTGGGGCATGAGCGTCTGGTCTGGTGGTCAAACGCTGGATGTTACAGCACAGTTGCACAGAAGAAGAGGACAGAGTCTCTAGTGATATGTTTCTAATGACAGAACCAGGCAAGTGTTGCCACAGTAACAACCAATAGAGCAGTCCTTTAGGGGCTCCCTGTCCCATATATAAATAAATATAGAATAGATAGAAAAGAATTTCTTTGCTTCTATACAATGCATACTGATCTCTGCATTTAAACAATTGATCTGATTCAAATGACACATTACCGTGACAAACAAACATGTGTGTGGCATGTATACACAGCCACACACATGCACACTTACAGTACACATGCATGCACAGCTCTGAACATATACCCATACAGTAAAAATCTGGGAATTAAACATTTTTAGGGGTTCTTTGACACAATAACTTGCTTTAGATACACAATATGTTCTCTGCATTTGGTCATGCTATTACTTTTGCAATTTCTATGTATTAGTAATTGAAAAATACAGTAACATTGGAATTGAGCCCTGTAATATGTTTGTTTGTCTGTCTGTACAGTATGTACAGTATAGTTTGTATGTGTTTTTACATAATGAATTGTAGTTACAGTAATTACAGTAGATATAGACAGGTACAGATGCGTTTGCCTCCAAGCTGCTGTAGGCTACATTTCACAGCATTCAGTGTTTACTGTATATGATGAATTGTGAGAAACATACAATATATCTGACACTATCAGCTTATTTGGCATTATAGAATATGGAATAACTGAAATATGTTATAGTTGACAGGCAGGTTGTAAGTAGCCCTACTTATAAATAAGATGTATAACGATGCATAGAAAAGTAAGAGTAATATTTTTCAACATAAATTAATATAATGTAATACATTTAGCATTAAGCATACATTAAGCAATAGCTAAAAGTGTATATTTAGCAAGCTGTTTGGCAAACTTTAACTGTCATTTAACATTTGACAGCAATTGAGAGAAAGTGTAAACTTGCCGTCCTGAGGAGAGTGAGTGAGTGATTTCATTAAAGCTGAATGCTACTCTAACAACGGCAGTCTCCCTTAAGGCCTTGAGCTTCTTCCCAGCAGACCCTGGGGCCTCAGTACATCATGCGGCCCAGCTGCATGGAATCAAGCATGAGTGCCTCCTACTGTTGCCATGGAGACTTGCTTAGCCACAGGTGTCTCTGGGATCAGGCCATACACATACATTATATGTTGCGTTTACTGTACACACACTATATTTATGTGTATACATGCATGTACGCACACACACACGCACACACACACACACACACACACACACACACACACACAAACAAACACACACAAGCATCACAGGTACATGACAGAATGTCATAGTTTGGGAGGTTTTAAGCATTTCAACATGAGAGGCTGTCAGAATTGATCTCACTAGAATAATTCTCTCTGATTTATGTTTGTATCAAAAGGTCTTAGGTGTCACACAGAATGGTTAATGCATTGTATGGTTATACAGTACTTTATATAGTATGTATTCAATAAATTTTTTCTAAAACATAGGCTAATGCTTACAGTAGGCCTACCAAAGCCAGCATTGCAATCAATCTCTAGACCCACAAATGTGTCTAGTTTAAACCCTGCAGGCTAGGTTGTCACTTGTAACAAGCTTTATAAAGGTCTTATTCTGTATGAAATAATTCCTTAGAACATAAATCTCTGTCCTGTCTCAACAGTCTCCTCAGTTGTTGACTGACCTCAAGCAGTATAAATCAGACTAAACCAACACCAGCGAGACACAATCATTTATCAATGACAGCATAACAATTTAAACCATTGTATTCCCCTTTAGAACTATTCTATTCCCAATATCTTTTTGTTAGAATGCAAAATTTTCATATCGGGAATTCGGGATAGACATTTTATAAATATTCCATAAGTCATTGTATTCATATTCAAACCTATATCAGAATGACTGTAATAAGAAACAATGTATTCAAATTAAAACCATTTAATGTCGGGGTAAGGCCCAAGGACAAGGAGACCCAAAAGCAGACCAAGGGAGAGCTCGTGTTTAACAGTCAATAGGTACTGGTTTATTGTAGGATTTAACAATTGGAGAAGTGGTACTGATGAGCAAGGCAGGTGGAGCAGGTCCGGGACAGGGTTGGTAGGACTGATGAAAAGTCAGAGTCAAAGTCAGAAAATAAATTAATTTTCTAGACAGCTAAGTGAATTAACTTGTTTTGATCAATAAGGTATATAGCTGGAACATTACCACCAAGTGTAGACTATGATCTGGCAGTCTGGAGGGTGCGCTGGCCTTTTATGTGTGACTGATGGTAACCTGCAACAAATGTGGTGGGTCCGCCCTGGCTCCTGCGCAGCTGTCTCCACTGTGGCATCAGGAACGGGGGAGAGGGAGCCAGTGGGTGTGACACTTCATTCCCAATAGAGCTGTTGCATTCTAATAAGAACCATTAACAAGACATTGGAATTAAAACAATTATTTTCTAATAACAATCATTTTCATTAGAGCCAATTTTCCACATAATTACGTCTATTTCAGAACCATCAGTTGTCCAACACAAACCACTTTAATTTCATCCATCCATCTATCCTCAACCGCTTATCCGAGGTCGGGTCGCGGGGGCAGCAGCTCCAGCAGGGAACCCCAAACTTCCCTTTCCTGAGACATATTAACCAGCTCTGACTGGGGGATCCTGAGGCGTTCCAATGCCAGTGTGGAGATAAAATCCCTTCACCTCATCCTGGGTCTTCCCTACTCCTTTCAACGTGAAAGAGCAGCGGCTCTACTCCGAGTTCCTCTCGGATAGCCGAGTTTTTCTCACCCTATCTCTAAGGGAGATGGCAGCCACCCTCCTAAGGAAACCCATTTCGGCTGCTTGTACCCGTGATGTTGTTCTTTCGTTCATGACCCAGCCTTCATGACCATAGGTGAGGGTAGGAACTAAAATTCCCTGGTAGATCGAGAGTTTTGCCTTCAAGCTCAGCTCTCTTTTAATCACATCAGTGCGGTAAAGCGATTGCAATACCGCTCCCGCTGCTTCGATTCTCTGGCCAATCTCCTGCTCCCATGTCCCCTCACTCGCGAACAAGACCCTGAGGAACGCTCCTTTACTTGGGCTAAGGACTCATTCCCTATCTGGAGTAGGCACTTTATCGGTTTTCTGCTAAGAACCATGGCCTCAGATTTGGAGGTGCTAATCTTCATCCCAGCCGCATAACACTCAGATGCGAAACGATACAGTCAGTGCTGAAGCTCATGGGCCGATGAAACCATCAGGACCACATCATCTGCAAAAAGCAGCGATGAGATCCCCAGGACACCAAACCGCAATCCATTCCCATAACGACTACACCTCAATATCCTGACCATGAATGCCAAAAATAAGATTGGTGACAATGCGCAGCTCTGGACACCCACCTGGAACAAGTCTGATCTAATGTCGAGAATCCGGACACAGCTCAGACGATACGATTACCAAATCGATCATCGACCTTCGCCTAGGGTGCTCTGGTACCACGTACACGCCCACATGCGCGTTGAAGTCTCCCAGCAAAACTATGAAGTCCCCTAGTGGAGCCCCATACAGGACTCCATTCAGGGTCTCCAAGAAGGCCAAATACTCTGAAGTGCTGTTCGGTCATATGCACAGACAACAGTCTGAGTTTTTACCCCCACAACCTGTAGGCATAAGGAGGCGACTCTCTTGTCCACTGGGGTTACTCCAATGTAACAGCGCTCAGCCTGGGGCTTGTGAGTATTTCCACACCCGCCCGGCGCCTCACACCCTGGGCAATTCCAGAGTAGAATAGAGTCCATCCCCTATCTAGGAGTACGGTTCCAGAACCGAGACTGTGCATTGAGGTAAGCCACACCAGATCTAATCGGTAGCGCTCCACCTCCCGCACAAGTTCCGGTTCCTTCCCCCACAGAGAGGTGACGTTCCACATCCCCAGGGCCAGCCTCTGCTGTCCAAGTCTGGTCTGTCGAGGCACCTGACCTTCACTGCCACTCATGTGGCAGCGTACCCGACCCCCACGGTTCACCCCACGAGTGGTGGGCCTGGCTCCAGACAGGGGCCCCGGGCTTCATTTGGGCAGGGTAACTCCTCATTTGATTCTTATCCATGAGTGGTCTTGTGAACCATTCTTAATCTGGCCCCTTCCCTGAGACCACTTTGCCTTGGGAGACCCTACCAGGTGCACAAGGCCCCAGACAACACAGCTCTCCGATTCATAGGGACACACAAACCTCTCCACCACGATAAGGTGATGGTTCCTCTCCGTCAACCATCACCTGTTTAATTTTAGGTTCTGCTTCTGTTTAATTTCAACAGAACCCGTATACATTTATAATTAGAACTAATACATTCTGACTAGAACCATTTGTATTCCCATTAGAATCATTCTATTCTCACGTGAATTATTAATTAGAATAACTATATTTTTATTAGTACAATTATATTCTCATAAGAACCATTGTATAATAATTAGAGCCAATATATTCCTACATTAGAATGAATGTATTATCTTTAATACAAACAAGACAATTAAAACATCTTGTCATCATCATTTTTAAAATGGCAATACACATTAGTATCAATTACTATTTATTGTAAGTTAATAGCAATAACCATGAATATTCATACATGATAATGGAGAATTAATTTACCTTGCTGAAATCGTAGAATATACATTATTATCAGCTGTTCCTGGTTGGTCATTAGTGTATACAGAGTATACACATTGTGAATTACATGTGTGTGTGTGTGTGTGTGTGTGTGTGTGTGTGTGTGTGTGTGTGTGTCATCAATGATTATGAAGATGACATACAGTACTAGTCCCTGACCTTTTGCTGTAGGTGTGTGTGTGTGTGCAGAAGCACAGCTAAGGATTTAGCTAAGGACCCCACGAAAAGGCAACAGATCCCCCTGCCAAGCTATGCCAACTCAATAGAATTGCAGTACACATCTAGAGCCCAAATGTACTTGGCTTACTTTTATATGCTATGTATCATGTTGTGCAGATATGCATGCAGTGGAATGCATGATTTTTTGCTCTCTATTAGAAATGTATGACCACAGCAAAACAGAAGAAAAGGGCCTCCGCTAGAGTAGAAGCTCTCTCTCATCTAAGGCACAGCAAAGGGCACACAATTATTTTTCTTAGTTTGGATTCAGTTACCTCAGTAAATACAATTAATAGTACAGTAAAGAAAGAAAGAGTTCACTACTATTTATCTAAATCTACTATCGATATCAGTGTATGTTTTCACCATGCCTACTCCACACATACAATGCTATTTTAAATTATGCAGCTTTTTCTATGCGTTCATCCAGACATAAACTGTGTATACAATCATCCAGTTCCAAGATGGAGTTTCGGGAAAAACTCCCTCCAGGGTGAAGATATATAGAAGCTCTGTATGCTGAAGGAGGTTTTGGCTTGTAACGTCAGCTTGTATGCTGTTATGTCTTTTATTTGACGCCATAGTGTGCACCATTATCTCATCTGTTTACATGTTATGTTTTCTTCACAGCCTTGAAAGCATGCAATTGTGTTTTCATGTGGATGAAGATTTGTTTTCTCAACAGTGCTGTGTGGACGTGTTTATTTTGTGTGTGTTTTTTTAACAAACCAGGAAAATTCCTGTTAATGCATCTGTGTATGTGTGGACTAGGCAATAGACTCATAGAATAAAGCAGTTGCCCTCAACCCTGGTCCTGGGGACCTACTGCCCCACATGCTTTACCTATCTCCCTGCTCCTACACACCTGACTAAAATGATTGGGTCAATGCAGGCGTCTGCAGAGATTAATAACAATCCATTCATTTGAATCAGTGTGTAAATACTGATTTACACTGAAAGCAATACACAAAAGATAAACCTAAACAGGAAACGCTTTTGCCACATAACAAGCAGCTGCAACAAAAAGCATGCAGAGCTGTGTGGGCCCAGGCTGGGAAACGGAATAAAGTATCCTCTTAGCTCCATTCCCACTCTCTGTCACTGTTCCTGCCCCATGCTCAGCATATTCAGAGTTGATTGTCTTATTAGTTTCACCTGCCTCTCGTTTTCCTGCCCTTATCAATGATTTGTAGTTGTGTTTGCGTTGTGTTGTGTGATTGGGTTCTACTCTTCCGCCTTCATTGCGTTACACAGTGTGTATGTGTATGTGTATGTGTATGTGTATGTGTATGTGTATGTGTATGTGTATGTGTTTGTGTTTGTGTACCGATGACCTAACTCTACTTTTAAGAAATGTCTAAAATAATAATAATAATAATAATGATTTTAATAAGGAAGAGACTCAACTAGTAACTGACACAACTTCTCAAAAGTCTATTGATCTTGTCCATTAAATAGCTTGTGATCTGAACTCTAATTAGCATCATCCTGGAAAAGCTTTCTCATCCCTCAGTTTAAATCAATCTCAATCAATAAATCAATCTTTATTTATATAACAAGTTTCATACAAATACATGTAACACTGATTAAAGTCTGATGCTTTCTAGAAACATCAGAATGCTATGAACTACAAAGAAGTCTCTTGTGACAAGAAACATCTTCTAGTTTGGTTCCCACACACTAATTAATATTTGGAATACAGTGATCTAACAACACACACACAGTCACACTCTTGTTCTCTATCACTATCTACAGTATATGTGTATGTACTGTATGTGTGTGTGTGTGTGTGTGTGTGTGTGTGTGTGTGTGTTGAGGCAATGCAAACCTCTGCAGTCCAGAATTAAATTTTCTGATAAATTATTTTCAAAAAAGTGTCTCCTGACAGAAACAAACAGTTTAGTGTTATAAAATGCCAGTCTGTGTTTCTGAAGGAATACACATACACACCAGCTGCTAATACATAAATGTATACAGTAACCCATATCAAATATCTCTTACACACACATAAATGGACATAGATAATCACACAACACACTCTATGCATGCATGCATGCTTGCACAGCCTGGGCACATGCAGGTTCAGACACTATGAGAGAGTATATACTGTACATTGGAAGCACATACTATACATTACCTAAAAACATACATACAGTGCAGTGTCACTAGTACCTGCTGTGGTAAACACACACGCATCCGCATGTGCACGCACACACACACACACACAAAACAAACACACACAATACAAACATTATCTCTTTGCCAAGGAAAGATGAGCAACTACAGTACATAAATATGCAGTTGCAAGGTTTGTTTCCATGGAAACCAGTGGGAAGGTGTTAAAGCAAGTCTTTCCCTAACTGTTCACCTGTTGATTGGTGTACCTCAGCTTGGCACAGGTCTATATTTTACCTAATTTAATTAAAATTTTGTCTGTAAAATAGACTACTCTAAAGCTTTAACCCTCGTGATGTCCTCTGGGTCAGAATGACCCAAATCACTAGCTCTTTGTGGCAGATAGAAGGCATTAAACCTAATTCTACAGCTTACACACACATATGATGTGCACTGCTGGCACAACAAGGTGTGTGTTCAAAACCCGAGGACAACAGGAGGGTTAAAAGGCACATAAAACAACACAAACACATAAAAAAATAATTAATAAAGAAATAAATACACTCAGCAATGACAATTGAAAAACATACAAATCATACACAATCAGATGGCGCTGCCAGGTGACCAAATATGAGATTTTTGGGTACATTACGAGTGTTAAACATTATTATCAGTGACTAAACCTAATGGTACAGTACTGATAATTGTACCAGTACCACCCTCTGCTGGTTAAACTAGTAGAGAGCATATTTCTAAAACGAATAATTATTTAATTAATGGACAATTCGTACACACATAATTATTAATTTGTTCAATTATACCTAGAAAATATTGATTTAGCGTAGCCTACTTGTTATAATTGTTAAAGACCTACAGTATTTGATGACGCCATCTTTCCCAGTTCGACCAACCAGAGAGCAAACTGGTAGAGCGTCACGATGAAGGTCACTGAGTGATCACTCACATCCTACAGCCAATAATACGCAGCATGCTAAAGAGCAGCGCAGCGGTATGCGCAGCTTCTGCGCAGTTTTAACGTCCGTCATGGCGTCAATATGTCAACTTTAGCATGAGAACACCGGTCAGACACCACGAGAGATTAGAGCAAGACTGGAGTGTACCTAGTGTCGGAATTATGCGATTTAACGCATGAATATTAATTATAATCCTAATTATTTTTGCAAATTACCCTTGCTAGCTACCTCTAACGACAGACAATGCTCAGGCTAACCAGAAGTGTTTTCCAGAAACTTCCACATCTGAGGTTAGATTCAAGATCATGCTGCTGAATGTTAGGTTGTCTAGATGCTATTATGTTGTTCTGCTACATAGTTTTATCCTGCTGTATACCTATAGAATTTTATCCTGTCACCGGATGCACATGGTTTTGTATCGGTGTGTTACTATGTCAAAGAATATGCTACTATAATATAGCCATAATAGGATACATAATTACATTTTACATTTACGGAATTTGGCAGACGCTTTTATCCAAAGCGACTTACATGTAGTACATTTGTCATATAGTTGGACATTCACAAACTGATGGCGGTGCAAGCCATGCAAGTAGCACCGAACCACTGGGAGCAATTGGGGTTTAACATCTTGCCCAAGTATGCTTGCAGGTAGTCCAGCAACTCCAGGGCTAGAACCCATAACCTTCCGGTTGTGGCGTCAAACACCCAGAACACTAGACAATTCTACACCCCAATTGTAATTAGCTCAACGTTCTGTTAAAACGATGCTGTACTGCTACTATGTATACTAAGTAACCTATGGTTATACTGTAAATACACGGGATCTCTCGAAGATTAATTTATGAAGATTTATGGTGATACTGTGATGATTTTAGGCGTCAAATTAGATCAAACGTCAGGTTAAATTTGTGAGTGTATTTGACACTCGTTCAATTATAGTTTACTACAATGAATGGTTCTTCCGACATATTCAGAAGCCAGCAGCACACAAGGAGACTGAAAAACACGACAGCACAGAAGAGAGCATTAAACTACCAACCTGGTCAGAAGATCCATGGCTTCACAGTGAAGGAGGTGAAATCTTACTGTTTTATTAATCTGACCATATTTAAGTCAGAATTGCATTGGCATCATCACTACATTGGCACTTAAAGGATTGTTTATTCATATTTATGTTACTATCACTTGCTGCACATTGTCATTTCTCAGTTTATTTATAACTTATTTTTCAATCAAATTACCATAATTGACTACTTTTATTTTATGTATTTCATATTTATATTATTATTTTAACAAACATAGTGTGCCAATAACACTAAGAAATATGTATTTATGTATTTGTTATTTATTGCCCACTTGGCAATAAAGTTGATTTTGATAAGACAGAAAAGAGACAGAAAAAATGCTACAATATAAAGATTATTGTCGATCCAGCACTTGCCTTGCAAGGCAATACAATAACCAGTTCACCAATAATCCACTAATCTAGTGTGTATTATATTTCCAGGTGGTTGGAGTACCGGATTTGTTTCTGACAGCTGTTAAATTGACTCATGATAAAACAGGAGCTCAATATCTCCATGCTGCTAGAGATGACAACAATAATCTGTTCAGGTTAGCACACCACTACACAACACATAATAACATGCTGTTAGAGGCAGTATGTTAACCCAGAATAAAATGATAATGCACGATAACAGTGATATTTTACAATTGTCAATTGTTATATAAATTGCTTTCTTCCCACCCTTTTCATGTGTGTTTCTTCCTGTGGTGTTTGATGTGTGTGTCCAGTGTTCAGTTTAGGACCACTCCCTCAGATAGTACTGGGGTCCCACATATTCTAGAACACACGGTTCTGTGTGGTTCTGAGAAGTACCCATGCAGAGACCCCTTCTTCAAGATGCTCAACCGGTCCTTGGCCACCTTCATGAATGCCTTCACAGGTGACGAGCGTAACATTCTATATTCTATATTCTATATGTTTTATTGTTTCCCCAAATAGTCTGCATGTTAATATTGTATCATATCATTTATCCAGTTTTCACCAACTAGGGTTTGTGTGTGTGTGTGTTTGATAATGACTTTTCAGACCTGTCTGACTGGTCTGGACAGTTGTCCTTAACCCTCGTAATGTACTCCGGGTCAGAATGACCCAAATCACTAGCTCTTGTGGCAGATAGAAGGCGCTAA
>JAODUG010010846.1:13760-25472 GCA_027564795.1 Aphredoderus sayanus | reverse complement strand
TATGATGTGCACTGCTGGCACAACAAGGTGTGAGTTTGAAACCCAAGGACAACAGGAGGGTTAAAAGGCACAATAAACAACACAAATACATAAAGTAAATGATAGGACCCCCTTAAAAACAAGATTAACATTATCTTCTAATAAATATAATGCATTTTGTCCCACTAATTAATGTTACATTTTATAAATGTACACAAATGTTCATGTCTACTTGTTCCCCTCAAAGAGATTACTGTTTACCTATGGATTTTACATTGAGCATGAAATAAATAGATAATGCTCCATTAACACTCTCCCCCAGTGTACAGTACATTTGGCTTGCCATAGTTACACTTACAAGTGTAGTTCTGCAAAATGGAGAATTTGTGACAAGGTTTTGTATAGTAAAGTCAACAAATGCCTACCTTGCATAATATATTTTGTGCACACAGTGCAAAACAGTGTTATGCACGCTCTGCTTTTTGCTGTTTGCTAACTTTAATACTGGAAGACATTAACAAGGGTTGACTATTAATTCTAAAACTTATAGTCCAGCATAGGATACAATTATGCACATAGAAACTGACATTCAACATGATGTCAGTTTCTCACACATCTTAACACCTTTTGTAGTAAATACGAAATATGGGCATGCTTTGTAGAATCCCATTTCCACAGTATTTGTATGTTAGCTCACAGGTAAAACATAAGACATCTGAACTCCTTATTAACTCAATAGGAACTAATGTTAAAACAAATGTGTTTGTAGTAGTACTTTATTCATATTTGTCTGGCCTGTTTGAGCCAGGACATTGGTGGATGACCTACTGTCATGGAAAAGTTATGCTTTTTTTAGAGTTATGCTTCAGGCTTGTTCTTGTGGTGGGGACCAACAGTAATAACATAATTCCATATTTATTCCGATCCAGGTCTGATTTTCATGACCAGCAAATGTATTTGTTGATTCTCTCAGAAATATCTTTTCTATAGCAGACAGTATTTATAACCAATATCCTACAGTTTCATAGTTCACTTGTAAATGCCTGCATTTACCGTAGAGCTAGTTGGATGAATTCTAACCTATTTTACCTCTTTATTAACACATTTATGGTCATAATGCATAATGCTTGTCCCTTCTTCTTCAGACTCTAGATGGCAGTAGATTCATAGTTATGGAGTCCTGTTGCAGCCAGACCTAATAAAATATTTTAAAACAGCCATACTCAGAATGTTGCCAAACGCATTTCTGATTGGCCATCACATCACACTCTCTCAGTAAATTCATCTTTTTCAAATGGGCATTTAAAAGCAACTACCACATAAGTCATACAGTATTCCATGCCTGAGGTAAAGGCAGGAGGTTTCACGCCATTGATGTGTCTTATGTAATGATTTTCTAGGCAAGATTGCTTGCTGATTCTGACCCACTCCTTCTAATTTCTTTATTGGCGATCTTCGTATCATTTGTTGACCTTTCTCTTTGTGTGTGTGTGTGTGTGTGTTGCCCTTTGCAGCAGACTCTGGCCTGCTCCATCTTGACTGCTCTGCTCAGTGAATTCTCCAGCTCCAGTAAGACCAGCAGCATTGGGCTCAGCATGGAGTTCCACGGTAGCTGCAAGCGCCTCTTCCAGGTACAGACATGTCTCTTCCTTTCCTTTCTGTTTCCCTGCTGTCGTCATCTATTAGTTGCATCTGTTGCATGTTGTTACATCATGGCTGCAGACATGCATAATCTGTAAGGTACTTGATTGTTAACATAATAAATAGTCGCTAATGTGAAAGCCAAAGCTTCCTCTCACTGTTTACATCCACTCCTGCCTCCCATCACCCCTGTGTCCAACACACTGGCCGTTGCCAGGACGACGACCTCCGTCAAATCTTTGTCCTCACCATGGAGGTGCTGCAGGAGTTCAGCCGGCGGGAGAACCTCAATGCCCAGATGTCCTCGGTCTTCCAGCGCTACCTGGCGCTGGCCAATCAGGTGCTCAGCTGGAACTTCCTGCCGCCCAATCATATCCTTTTCTTTCTGCCCTGGGCACACTTCCTTTAGAAGAAAGTGTGGGATCAGAATATTATGGCTGGTGGGTGCTTTGTGTGTTTTTATTTATTAGGCGGTAACCAATTGGTTGAGTTGAGCGGTGTGTGTGTGTGTGTGCATGTGTGTGTGTGCGCACACTTGCAGAATGTTGAAAATGCTTTACACAAATTCTACATCATCCCACTGGCTCTATTGTGTGTGTGGCCATGTTATCTTTACAGCTGGCGTTGTGATAGAGCAAACCGTGTGCGTGTGTGTGCGTGTGCGTGTGCGTGTGCGTGTGCGTGTGTGTGTGTGTGTGTGTGTGTGTGCGCGCGCCTGCGTGCGTCTGCCAGTCTGTCTATGCTGGCCAGGCTGTTGGAGCTCATTAGGTCTTAAGATAAATCCCAAGCCGCCCGGCGTGCTCTAAGCTGGGGCCGAGAAGAGGCGTGCGCCTCCCGGCCGGACTGGATCACTTTCAAAGAGGTTTCTGTGTGTCCAGCCCATCTTCATTCTTCATACCAGCCCCAGTAAACCCCCGCTCCCCCCCGGAACAAGCCACCATGGCTTGTCGAGGCTCCTCTTGGAATGCCTGGCATTGGGCTGTCTGTGTGTGTTTGTGCGTGTGCATGTTTTCAGAGACACACTGGCAGTGTGTAGCTGTTGTCGACGTGTGTTTTTGGGTGCACAGTTCCGGTCAGTTATGAGTTTGTTCTGGAACACTCTGGACTGTTCTGTCAATGTTGTGTGATACCCAGTAGCATGATGTTGCCCAATAGATGGCTTCCTTGAAAATTCTGGATATTTTGTTTTTGCAATTTGTAACTTTCTACCTAGGTCCTCATAATGTTTACCCGTACAATATGGTCTAGCAATAATTTGTTAATTTGAGGCGGATAAAAATCCTAACCTTTATATATGTATAGCATTTTTTTAAAACAGTTTACAGAGTTTTTAATACGGCCAATAAATAAGGAATGACATAAAATTACCATGCTCAAATTGATAAACAAAATATATTTAACAATATTTAAAATACATGTAAATGACACATAAAAATTATATGTAATTGAAGTAAGTAATATAATTTATTTATTTGAGGCTAGTGGTGTGTCTGAACACAAACCTGTACAAATTAAATGGATTACATTCAAAAATAAGTATTAATAAATAAATACTTTAAAGTCTGTAAAAAAAAAAAAAAAAAGGTTTGAATGATGCATTTCATTTGTGAAGTTGTATCACATAGTAAAAGTTGTAGCTGCTTTAAAACTACAACCTTGAAATTTAAAAAAGATTGTGTGTTGCACTTAGAAACCAGACAGCAGTAATTTTTCTCTGAATGTTTGGCTTACAGATTTGAAAATCTCATCTGAAGTAATAAAGAAGCTGCTGAATATTTGGGGTATTTTTATATATTTTTCTTCAATCGTCAATACATTTTAAAAAAAAGAGAACATTTTTATATTAAGGAAATAACCCAACAAAATATGCATGGCTTTTCAAGCTTAGACAGTCAGTTGAGGTTAACCGACATTCCCAGTTCTGTTGCCCGTAGAAAGAGTAGCATACAACTTGTTCAGTGAAGTGGCGTGGCACTTTAAAGTCTGCAGTGCATGTGCTTGTGTGTGTGCTCCAAGCATGCAAGTGTCTGGGCGCTTGTTGAAAGGGACAACAGATTGATGAAGACCGCTGGGAGAGCTGAGCGAGTGTGTCTGCCTGTCTGCGAGTGTCCCAACATGCCCATGTGGTGCCACGCCAGTGTGTGCCAGCGCTTGTATCAAGGGGCCTCTCCTTTAATTGTGCGCCTAACAGCTGTGGCCTGTTAGAAACACACACACACAGATGCACGCGACAAACGCCTGCTTTCCTCAACAACCTCAAAGAGCCTTTTAAAGCGCCACCGCGGCTCCAAGGCTCCCGTGTCATCGGTGGGAGGCACCAGCGTATCACTCTGCGCCAGGCTTGACCCGGGCAGGGGTCGCGGTCAGGTTCTCTGAATGGCTGTTGAGAACCAGACGCCATCGCGTTGAACTGCTACCGTACCGAGTTGTTGTGTGAGCTGGAGGAATTCCCCATGAAATAACTTGGCATATTGGGGCCACCATTTGTTTAGAAAAGCAACTGCACCCTTTGAAAGTTGTCTTTTATGTTTGTTTTTTGATTTTAGCAGACATTTTTGAAGCAATTATAATACCAGCATAGCTTTGACAATTGTTGGGAAGAACACAGCTCTTTTCTGTTTACTAGTGCTAGTATATTTAAATAATAGTTATATAAGACTATATGTCCATGCAGTTTTAAGTTGGGTCGTAGTCGTAGTAGTACTACTAGAAGTTTAAACTTAACTGAGATCTAATCTTTGATGTACATTACTTTTTTCCTCCAATCTTGTTTTCCCAAAGGAGAGCATGTAGTCCCACCTTGGTTCAGAAGGGGCTGTTTATATTCAGACAGGACAGCAGTGTGACAAACAGATGCCATGAGGCTCTTTCCACAAGCGTCAACTTCTTCTGTCTGCCCAGCTCACTATTCTCATTAGCTTTTGGGAGCTCGCTCCACAGATTAATGTCGGGATTAGGGCAGTGTAAACCGATCCTGGGTGTTTGCACCGGGGCAACAATGCAGCCCTGACCTGCTGCTGCAGGGACTATTTGACTGCCCCAGTCTAAACACAGAGCAGGCACAGCAGCATTGGTGGGATCACGGCAAATGTACAATTGAACCTGGATGAGAACTGATCCAAATACAGATTGCAGTTATTGAAGGGGAGCTATTACACAGAAAGGTCTGAAGGAACTGCCATTTGTGATGGTAGCCAGTTAAGCGACACAATATTTTTGCGTTTATATCAAAGAGCTGAGTTAACAAATGCAAGTCACCAATAATTCCTTTACCCATCCATCACCCATTTTTGCTAACATTTCATGTTTTAATTTGAACTACTTTAACCCTCCTGTTTTCCTCAGGGTCAAACTGACCCAATGCACTAGCTCTTTGTGGCAGATAGAAGGCACTAAACCTAATTCTACAGCTTACACACACATATGATGTGCACTGCTGACACAAGGTACGTGACTAAACAAGGGAATGAGAGGGGCATATCAATGTATCAAGGTAAGGAACCTATACAGTCCAGACCTGCCATATTTTCTATGGCATAACTGAGAAGCAGCAGACAACAGGGAGGGGAAGGAAGAGAAGAGGCATTCGTGGACTGTTATTTCACATGGCATGGCCACAGAGGAGCTTTAGTGAAGGATATATCACTTAAACCCCACCACGCGCCTTGGAATAGCTCTGGGCTCCTTGTGCTGGCCACTGACATACCTAATGTACGCTCTTGCCATCCTTTTAATAAGGCTCAACAATAATGCATTAAGGATACACGAGACGCATGCTAATCCATAACCCTCGGGGATGTGCATGTTCAGATACCTAAAATATTTTCTAAAATGGCTGGCTAAAGCCTGTTTGACATATGGCAATTTTTTTTGCGCTGTTCTGGGAAATGATGTTAATCATGCAAATCATGAATTGTTGGTAGAAATCTTTTTCGAGGAACATATTTGGTTATTTATTTTGGTGTATGTACAAAATGAAGTGGAGATGTTTTATTTGTAACTAATAACCCTAATTCACGAAAAACTTTAGATTGTATTTTTTAAAGAGCATGCATATTTGTTTATTTTTCATAAGACGTAAATATTAGGCTTTTATTTGTCCACCTCACCATTTACCAGGCTCTATGTTTCTGGCAGACCTTAAGAATGCTGTGATATTTAAATGAGTTGATTGCTTAGGTGATGGTGCAACAGGCACATTCACCAAGCATGAGGGAAATGTCCCAGCACTTAGGTTGTAGCTGGTGATAATGTGCTGCAGTGTGCACAGGTGCTTGTGTAACCATGTACATTGGTGTCTGTGTGTCCATGCGTGTAATGTGTTCAGCCCGTTCATTGGATTGTCTAGCTGTGTGTGTGTGTGTGTCCAGTATTTCCAGTGGAAAATCAACTTGGAGCGTTAGTTATTCTTGCGCATGCTTGAAGGGCTGAGATGGCAGCAGGTGATGTCTTTTAAAAACCCACCAAACCACAACCACATGTCCTCGTCACTCCACACACATTACTCATCCTCCAGGCACGTGCGCGCACGCACACGCACACAAATCCCCTTGGCAGGCTTGAGATTGTCAGTGTGCTGATCTCTGGAAGTAGATTTAGCAGGTCAAAAATGGACTATTTCAAATACCCTCTAATAGAATGGCTTTAAGGGTTTATCTGTATATCTAGTTTTAGTTTAGCATTGTGAGGCCCGCTGTGCGCCTGGGGCTGCCCGTCTCATAAGCTCACCTTGGTGCATTAGCTCTGTAGTTCCCCATAGACCCCTGGGAGTCTGGCCAGGGCTGATTAGCAGTTCATTGTTTAACTTCTGCTAAACATTTGCATTCTGTCACACTTTTCTTTCTATTTTACTATTATTCCTACTTTGTTATTAATTTCAGGCAACAGGCAAGGGAGTGCACAGATGCCTATATCCCATTGGTGTGTGTTGGTGCTGCCCTGGGGCGTGCTGTGGACAGAGGCACAGCACACCCCAGCAGAACTGTTGGGTGGGGGGCTGGGTTGGGGCAGAGGGTTAGGATGACAATGGAGCGTCTAAAAAGATGTAGGAAAGAGGCACATTTCCATGGAAATGGCATCAGCTGGTTTAATGTTGTGGAAGATCAAATGTAGGTGTAGGGCTGACTTGAATAGCATATTTTGAGCTTTGAGGCTTCGCAGTGCAGTCCACTTTAAGATACAATCTCAACAGCAGGTAGCCAAGGATCAATGTTTTTGTCAGACACAAAACACATTAGCCTATTACATTCAAAGTATGGCATGGACATCTGCTGGCAGATGTAATCTACCACACATTCTCTGTCATAACAATGCATGTATAATACTGGACGGTCATAGCTCCAGTCCAATTGCCATGCTCTAAAAATGGCTGCTGCACTCTGACTTTTCTAATGACACCTTATTTGACGTCTTATGAGCTGTCTGCAGCCTACAATAGCCAATTAGTGTGTTGAAAGAAGTGCCATCCCTCTTTTTGCAGTCCGAACAAATTGTACCAGATTATACTGTTGAGCTTGGTGTATAAAATAAAACACGTGGATTTTTCACAGAAAGTTGTGGTCGAAGGGCAAACACACAATATTCAAATCCCACAATTGAAAATCGAATACCTTCCCATTGAACACATATCCAAATAGTTGTCTTCTCCTTAATATCGCTCTTCATCTTGAAAACTGCAAATTGTCAAATATCTGATTCTGTTATCTCCTAGATAAACTAGCTAAATGGATAAAACTCCACCCCTTTTCATGCTCTTTAGTGACACAAACATTTTAAAATGGGATTTTCCCTCTACCATTGGTTTGTTTAATCTGAACGTCCCTTTAAAGGTAGTCAGTCTTTCTTGACAAAGCTTGTTGATATCTGAACTTTTGAATATCTGAACTCCATTCAATGACGTAGGGTGCTCTCACATAATCTCTGCTCCACACATTGCCATGGGTAGGATGGTGCTGTGGTGTGGTCTGCACCACATCGTGTTCATACTTACTCAGCCAGGGCTGTTTCAGCACGTTAATATAACGGACTGCGAGGAGATATTTGCTGAATTTGACAAAAGTGTATTTGCTAACAGTTGCTGGCTTTACCGTTTTAAAGTTAAGTCAGAGGTCTCTCTATAGCACTATTTAGAACAGTACCAAAGCACTCCCATACACACATTCACCCTCATGCAAAAGGGTTAGAGCTTAAGACAGGTGCCACCTTCTGTGTCGCGGGGTGTGTGCCGAGTGCGGCGGATAAGGGGGGAGGTGGGGGTGGGTCTGTCAGGAATGCGTGGCCTCGCCGGGCCGCATGGCTGCCGGGCTTTGATCGCACATTCCTGCGGACGTGTCCACGGAGACCGCCTGACTGACACGTGTGCTTGTGAGATGAAGGAATCTGGGTGCCTCCTCATTGGTTAAAGTGCGTCTGGGGTGTGTCCGCTTGAGGGGGACCCACTGTGTCTTGTGGGCTCAATAAAAGGAGTTTTAATTGGGCGGGACTGGAAGGGTGTCTCGACACAGCCTCCACTGGCGTAAGAGCACAGCAGAGAGTCTTAGAGGGAAGCCCAGGCCTGAAGACGCTGTGGGAGTCTTGTTAGGGCTGCGGAGAGAGGGAGGGAGGGAGGGAGAGTGAGAGGGAGAGAGAGGGAGAGGGAGAGAGAGGGAGAGGGAGGGAGGGAGAGGGAGAGGGAGGGAGAGTGAGAGAGGGAGAGTGAGAGAGGGAGAGGGAGAGGGCACAGCACTACATCAGAGAGACGGGGAAGCACAACAGCAGGAGAGAAGCTGTGAAGAGTGCCTCCACCGCTGCAGCCATCTTGACCTGGAGATACTGACCAGTGCCACCTGCGTGAATAGTGTGTGTGTGTGTGTGTGTGCGTGCGCCCCCCTCATGCTGGTGTTGGCCTTAACGTGCGCTGGGCCACTGGGGCGCCATTACATCGCGCTGTTTGAGTCCACGCAGAACGTCATGCTGAAGCCCACCGAGTCCTGGAGGGAAGCCCTGCTGGACACACGCGTCATGGACCTGTTCTTCACCGTGAGTCTGTCTGTCTGTCTGTAACCCTCTAGCTCTGCTCACACATTCAGACCGTTGTGCTTCAAATGGAGAAAATGAGTTGTAGGGACACTGATGTAATTGAGGTGTGTATCATTACTATTGCTAGGCTCTCTCAAGGGTTAAAGGGTAGGGTTTTCTCTCTTGTTATCCCCCCCAATGCTCATATGACCTCTGGGTGACCGTGTATTCATGAGTAACGTACAGAGATGGTTTGTCTTTTCAACTGGAAAGGAAATCTCATTTGGACTGTGCTCTCTGGCAAGGTTAACCTTTTTATTAGCAGGCTGTTTTTCATTACATCATTAAGTTGATTTATGCCATTTTTACAGTGGGCCTTTTTTATCATCATGGTACTGTCCAGAGGAGGTTCCAATAAAGTCAGGGTGTATTTTTGCATTGTGACTTTTGTATTTAAGGAGACAGCCCACGTTGGCTAAGCTAGCCTTACGGAACAAACTGGTCACATCTACATGCATCAGCATCTATCTGACCACGGCATGACTCCTGTTGAATAGTGCTGCACTGGTCAGGCCTCTGTTTGCCTGCTGCCAAACTGTCTGGTACTAGCGTTCCTTCATTTAAGTCTATCTGCTGATGAATATGAATGTGTTCCCTGCCTGCCTGCTACAAAATGCAGCTTTACTGCACCTGCCAAACATGCTCTATTGTCCCTACCTGCCTCCTACGAAACACTGTTTCTGTTGTTAATAAAGGTTTTCCCACCACCACCTCAAGTCAAGCTTTAGTGATACTCTAACTCCTTCTAAGAAATTAGGAAGACGCTTGGAAGAAGTTTATCTCTGTTTACAGCTTGAGTATATCCTCAATATAGACATTAACCTTTAAGCTTTGCATCCTCTGTGTATATTAATACATGTTGACCCAGCCGAAAAGTTGTGTTCCATCCCTGACTAACAATATTGCATCCTTGAGCAAGATGCCCTTAACTCCTAAATACTTAAGATTGTTTGTCAATTTAGATTTAAACAGTCTGGTAAAATGCTAAAACCTACGAATTGTATTATATTGTTGGTACAGTGCTATTTAAGGCAGTGCCACTTTGCTCTGGAGTATTATGACAAATTTGTGAAGCAAAACAAATTGTAAAACCCAGGGCCTGGAACTCTGTGAAATCAGTTAGCATTTGCTTCTGGAAACAACTGTCTGTCTGGGCACTGATGATACATGCTTTTTGTGTTGTTTATTATGCTATGTAGCTTTTATTTAATACTCTTTTATTATTAATATTATTATTATTATTATTATTATTATTATTATTATTATTATTATTATTATTATTATTATTATTATCATTATTTATATTGGGGACACTGATCAGTCATGCAGATCCTTGGCTACATGTGTGACACCTGATGTTAATGTGTTGTGAATCATAATGCACTTTATGGATTACAGATTACAACTAAAAGTAGTATATACAGTACTGTATGTATCTGTAGTCTTTTCTTGTTGCACACCCAAACTGTCTTTTAAGTCGTCATTGTAGCTGTCATGCATATATAGCTGATTACAAATCAGTGGTAATCAATCATGCAAGTAACAAGGGCCTAATTAGTGATTTAATTGGCTGCATTTAGCGTGCAAATAAAAATGTCTGGCATATTTCGTCAGGGTGTTGTTATCGCTAGGATCTGCAGGAGTGTTGTGTCTTGGTCTCAGTTTACAAGCCCTAGTCTCAGCTCTCTCTCTGGTATTTCTAGTAGCTGGTCTGTTTGTTATTGGAAGGCTGCTGCCATACACTCAGCTGTCTGCCTGTGTGTTGCTGTGTTCACTGTGTGTATGCTTTGTTTGTGTGTGTCAGGTATTAACAGGGGTGCTTTGCTGTCTCAGCTGTTGCATCTTTCCTCAGCTGTGTGAGGTGACTGGGCGGCCAGTGTGTGTGTGTGTTGGGCTGGTGAGTCCAGACACGTGCCGTCAGGGTCAAAGGTCACAGTATACCAGTGGCAGGATTAGGATTACAAGACCCTCCAGCACACACTGGTGGGTGTCTGTCAGTCTAGCATTAAGTGGCTCCAGCTCTGCCCCTCGTATTAGCACTGGTCAACAGCAGCCAGGGTCCCACAGGACCCATAGATAGGACAGCCTTGCCTTTCTTATGAAACGTCCTGTAGTGTTCCCATGTGAGACACAGGTTCTCCAGCCAGAAGGCCCTAGGTGACCGAGGGTGTGCCTGACTTTAAAGT
Organism: Aphredoderus sayanus; assembly: GCA_027564795.1. NCBI lineage: Eukaryota > Metazoa > Chordata > Actinopteri > Percopsiformes > Aphredoderidae > Aphredoderus > Aphredoderus sayanus. Next base: position 14,610 of record JAODUG010010846.1, on the reverse strand, counting down.
TTCCCTTTGGTATGCCTTATGTTTAGCCACTTAGGATGAAGATGAGCTTGAGAGCCCCAGTCCATCTGTCAGACATAAACGATAGGGGCAAATAGGAAGATGGCCTTTGTCTGTGTGAGTCATTCTCTCCCTGCCTGCAGGACTGACTGACTGACATTTGTGTCTATATACTGCATGGCTGATTAGAGAGCAGCACGGCAAGTGTGTGTGTGTGTGTGTGTGTGTGTGTGTGTGTGTGTGTGTTCTACAGTAAGCAAAACGTACCTCACACAACCCCTCAAGATGCATCTGGTTCATCTCACTTTATTGCTGCCATGATGACCAGCACACAAACGTTTACACTGGTCATGCTCAGTACGGTATGCACACACGTGTGCATTGCATGCAATACACACTCCTAAAGATGAGATGAGTGCTTACACAGGCTTCATGTTTACTGGGTAGACCCAGTCTGTGTGGAGTACAGGCCTTGATGAGCTTGTAGCGATGGCTGATTGTATTCTGCCCTGGCCTGCAGGCAGCCAGTAACCCAATCTCAGAGGGAGAGAGGCTGCATTGAAGGCATGGTGTTGATTTGAACAAACAGTGCGAGAGCCCCTGAGGAAACAGACACCAGGCTTTGTCTCTATCTATAAATATCCCCCCCATATCTGCCTTTGCGTTTATGTTTGAATGAGATTTCTATTTTGGTCTGCAGTTTTCCCCCTATACTCTCTTCTTTTCCTCTCATTCCCTGCTGCTCTCCCTTCACCTTGTTTTGATTTACTCCCCACCACACACACACACACACACACCCTGCCCGCTGTCTCTCTAACTATAGTGGGACTCAAGGCGAGTGGCATAGCTAGCA
>JAODUG010010837.1:0-25478 GCA_027564795.1 Aphredoderus sayanus | reverse complement strand
CCCAAATCACTAGCTCTTTGTGGCAGATAGAAGGCACTAAACCTAATTCTACAGCTTACACACACATATATGATGTGTACTGCTGGCACAAAAAGGTGTGTGTTTGAAACCAGAGGACAACAGGAGGGTTAAAAGACACAAAAAACAACACAATTACATAAAGAAATAATGAATTAAGAAATAAATACACACATCAATGCCAATAAAACCATACAATCATACACAATCAGATGTTGGCGCCTGGTGGTTCTAGACTATATTTTAAGGGCGTCACAAGGGATACTTTGAATTCCACATAGTATGTTTCTTCTTCTTCTAATCTGTGTAACAGAAGGAAGACTATATAGTCATTCTAACTTGTATTTAAAATATTCCATACAGTAAATACATACACAATTATTTTCACTTATTAAAGTGACAACTTACTAAAGTGTTTCCAAGTATAGTTGCTATTATGTACAGACCACAAACTTTTTGTAAATGTCTGAAATAGTTTATATTCTTTTATTAGTGAACTATCTATTGTATAGTATAATACATATATTCTGTATACTATATATATATATATATATATATATTGTGTGGCAATAAAAATGGTGTTGGCCTTTGTATCCACTATGTCCTTGAAATCTCTTTATTCTCTATTCACTATTATTTTTGTATGTGCCAAAACACTTAGTATACTTTGAAAACAAAAATGTTCTGTATAAATAAATAAATAGCACAGAAGCACTTATGTTTTCAATAGACACACTTTCAAGATTACCGCAAATCTGTCAGAAAGTCGGGTACAGCACCTGATCAACATGTGATTGATGGATCTCATCAATAAATAAAAGTTAAAAAAGCGAGCGGTGCCACCTTCATGGTGAAGCATCAAGCCTTTTTTTATAGCCATTCCACTACTACATGTATAATGACCGAGCGTGCTTGGTTTTTTTTGGAGATTGAGAATTGCGGACAGCCAATCCATCACACTGCTCTCCGCTCTCCGTGTTAATCAGGGAAGGAAGCAGAGCGTGCGTCAGGGGCTGGACGGCTCTCCCCAGCACCGCGACGCCACGACTCGCCAGCAGCTGTACAGCTCTTTATATTACAACTAAGTATGATTTATGTCATTTTGGGGGGGGTGATGTCCTCTGGGTCAGAATGACCCAAATCACTAGCTCTTTGTGGCAGATAGAAGGCGCTAAACCTAATTCTACATCTTACACAGACATATATTGTGCACTGCTGGCACAACAGGGTGTGTTTGAAAGACAAGGACAACAAGAGGGTTAAAAGGCAGGAAAAAACAACATAAATACATAAAGAAATAATTAATAAAGAAATAAATACACTCAGCAATGCTGCTTGAAAAACACACAAATCATGTACAATGAGATGGCGCCGCCGTGTGGCCAAATACGAGATTTCTGAGTACATTACGAGGGTGAAACCCTCCTTTTGACCTCTGGTTTGTTATTGTGCCAGCAGATGGCGCCACCTGATTGTCTTATTGTGTAGTTCTCTATAGTGTCAGTGCTGTGTGTATGAAATTGTTTTTTCAAGCCTTATAACCCTCCTGTTGTCCTCGGGTTTCAAACACACTATCTTGTTGTGCCAGCAGTGCACATCATATGTCTGTGTAAGATGTAGAATTAGGTTTAGCACCTTCTGCTGGCACAATAAGGTAGTGCGTTGGGTCAGCAGGAGGGTTAAAAGCTGGTGTATGCGATGCTGAAGAAATACTGTTGATCCAGGAACTCATAAACACAAAAATACACCTCTCCCTTCAATGCCAAAGGGTGCTTCCTCATACATACATACATACATATAAACAGACAGCTAGAGGACCGTGAGTAGATTTTCTCTGAATTTGACCAAATGTGTTATTAGGCCTAATAGTTATTTATTATTGTGGGCTAGATTCCTGTGTAACCATACCTGTCAATGGGATATTTAGCAATATATTGAATGTTTACTTTCTCAAGGGCACAGACATTGCATTGAGAAGAATAATCCATCCTTTGGGAGCTTAACGAAACAGTGCTGCTTCGTCTTTACTTCAATGTCAAATAGAAGCATGAAAGGTACTGTACACCACCACAATGAGTGGCCCTGACTTAGAAACACAGACTGGGGTCTACAGGCTGTCACGATTTACATTTTTAACCCTCCTGATGTCCTTAAAAATATCGTATTTGGCCACCCGGCGGCGCCATTTGATTGTGTATACTTTTTTGTGTTTTTTAATTGGCATTGCTGTATTTATTTCTTTATTAATTATTTCTTTATGTATTTGTGTTGTTTTATGTGCCTTTTAACCCTCCTGTTGTCCTCAGGATTCAAACTTACACCTTGTTGTGCCAGCAGTGCACATCATATGTCTGTGTAAGCTGTAGAATTAGGTTTAACGTCTTTTATCTGCCACAAAGTGCTAGTGATTTGGGTCATTTTGACCCAAAGCACATCATGAGGGTTAACCCTCCTGTTGTTCTCGGGTTTCAAACTCACACCTTGCTGTGCCAGCAGTGCACATCATATGTGAGTGTAAGCTGTAGAATTAGGTTTAGCGCCTTCTATCTGCCACAAAGAGCTAGTGATTTGGGTATTTTGACCCGGAGGACATCATGGGGGTTAATCAAGAGACTTTAACAATTGGTGACAGCCACATGTGAGTACTATTCCAACATATACAGGCTGGTGTATTTGGTATAATTTAGACAAAACAAACAATTCTGGAAATATAAATCTATAGTATATTGGAAACTATATAAATTGTACAAGTAAGAGCCTACTTACATGATTATGTCACCTCCATGTAGTTCTACTATATTCACATATGAAAATATATACTTTGTATCACATAATATAAATGGTAAATGGATTGCATTTATATACCGTGGTGCTTTTCCAACCTTCCGGTCACTGAAAGCACTGTACAGTAGCCACACTTTCACCCATTCACACACCAATGGCGGTGTCAGCCATGCAAGGCGCCATCCCATCACCAGGGGCAGTCAGGGTTAGGTGTCTTGCTAATGGACACCTCCACATTTGGTGAGGAGATAGTGAGGTTTGAACCAGCAACTTAACTGTACCATCATAGGAAGTGGGCTCAGCTAAACACTAGGTAAATTTTCAAGCATGATACAAGTCTGTAACATTAAGGTAAAATACAGGCAGAAGGCAGGCGACCAAGGTGACAAACAAAGGTAATGAACACAGGAAACGGCAGGTTATAAACAGGAAAAAGACAGACGCACAGGCAGGTTATAAACAGGAAAAAGACAGACGCACAGGCAGGTTGTAAACAGGAAAAAGACAGACGCACAGGCAGGTTGTAAACAGGAAAAAGACAGGCGCACAAGCAGGTTATAAACAGGAAAAAGACAGACGCACAGGCAGGTTATAAACAGGAAATAGACAGACCAACAGGCAGGTTATAAACAGGAAAAAGACAGACGCACAGGCAGGTTATAAACAGGAAAAAGACAGACGCACAGGCAGGTTATAAACAGGAAAAAGACAGACGCACAGGGAGGTTATAAACAAGAAATAGACAGTCCAGCAGGCAGGAAATAGACAGACCAACAGGCAGGTTATGAACAGGAAACACAGACAGGAAACAGACACAAACACAGAAGGGCATGAGGAAAGAAAACAAATGTGAACTTCTCCAGCTATTACTGGTGGCTGTCAGTCGGTGGATGTGGCTAGAGACTGTTTTCATACTGTAAATAGGACATGTCACACACACACACACACACACACACACACACACACAGAGGTGAAATACAGGTGAAGGGAGACTTGTCTGTTTCCATGTGAAATGAGGGCCTTTGCAGCCCTTTGAAAATGTCATGTGACTAAGGGCGATATAAACAAGCTTAATATAGTATACTGGTACTAATATAATAATAAGAATATATTAGTATCACATACTGTATCCTTTTGATTTGTTTTACAGTACACTGTATATGAACTAATACATAAATATACTTGTAAAGATATATCACCAGGCTATCGTCCGAAGTATGGAGCCCCCCCAAAATCACACAATGATTACCATAATCAAGACAGATCAGGTGTAATTCCTCCAGATAGTCCCTGTGTGGTAAGTGTGTTCACAACAGGCTCCACCAGAGCCACTTGGCAAGCGCGGCCCATCAACAATGTTGTCACTTTCAATTCTGAGCATATTTGGCCCCAGATAGATTGATATTATGAGTAATGGTGAACGTTTAAGCTATACAGCTCCAGCACACATCCAGTCGGGACTTGAACTAAATTCGTGATTTGTAATGCTCCGAATGCAGGCAGGTGTAAAACCACAGATAATTTGCTAGCATCCCTTCCTATTCAAAACTAAAACATCCGGATTAACATAAATCAGCAGCGGCCCCTAGAAACAGGCTTGTAACATGGGGGGATAAGCAGGGCTATACTAACCTGCACTTGAGTTAGTGTGATAGCTCCAGTTGAGAGACAGAAACAGAGGAATCTACACAGCATACCATGTCTGTGGCATTCCACCCATTCATTCTCAGGTGATAAGGTACAAAACTGCAAAAAAGGCTAAAGCAAATGGTTGTAGAAAGCCTCTGGGACTGTGTGTGTGTGTGTGTACACTGTGTTACCTTACAAAGTAATCGTTGAGTAATTACAGACATAATTAAAGGAACTATGTATGATGATGTCTGCCACTAGATGTCACACTAGAGCACCAGCATCTCATACCAAAACACATGCTTTTGTGGGATTACAACACACACAGAGGGAGTGGGATGGCATTCTCTGCTCAGGACGCCATTACTCCACTATATATTTATATAGAAAATAGTTTGCTACTATAATGTGAAAAATATCATATATAGAACATTTTTATTTTAGCTGTTACCATAAACGCTGTAGCCAGTCTTGCGATAACTGGTGAATGTGCTGGATGAACCACACAACATTACCCCCGATTATTATTTCTCAACTCCCAGGAGTGAGCACAGCTGTCGCGCAGTAAAGCGCTGGCAATCCAAAGCAGTCATGACAGTTCATTCTGTTCCATTGACAATTCCCTGGCACATTATTGACATGAAAGTCAGGAGGCATTTTTTGTGTGAACGCAGAATTGTACCCAAATGAGAAGTGTGCTGTGGGCTAACACGCAAGGCCCCAGCCATATGGTGGAAAATCATTACTGCTGACGTAGACGTACTGAAAATGAACTTGGAATATACAGTACCACAAGAGGGCCCTTTTGAAAGATGGCTCTCTGTTATATTAGGTTGGGAAATTGGAAAGCTCTTGACAGAACCCCTTGATCTAGTCTGACTTTCATCAAAGGTTTTGGACTGCAGAAGATAGGGGGATTACTTCTGAGTGTTTGTAGGCTTTGGTGTTGAATTAGTCGTAGCTTAAGAACACAGAAAGCCGCCTTGCTGTCTGAGAATATGCTTGTTCAGTTTCTTAGGGTTTTATGTTTTTAGTGAAGGTGGGTTCAGACACAAAAAAGACTTTAATCAGTGAGTTATTGCCTTACATTTTAAAAACAGTTTACTATTTAAAATCCATTATTAGCCAAATTTAGCAAGTGTGAGACTACATTTATACCACTTTGTATTGACCAGCTGTTTAATTTCCTCTCAATGGACAACCCTATGAAGGGATAGTAATAAATTATCTTTCTAGGTTGGAGAAAGACCGAGCCAAATAAAGCAGTATATTGTTTCATCATACAATCTTCATCGCTAATAGGGCTATTGATTTGTCCTTCAACCAAATTCATCTTCAAGAATAAAGGACAAAACCTTGGGAAGTATATTACAAAATATGATATGAGAAACAAAGACTAATGTGCTCATACAGGACAGAACAAGGTCATTGCTGAGTATCAGCCCTACGACACAATCCCAGGCACAGACAAACATTGTGAGTATGCAGTGGTCCAGACCTAGCCAAATTAAAGGTATAGTCAGCGATTGTAAATCAATACACTTTTTTGTCAAATTCAGCAAATGTCTATTCATGGTCCACCAGCTGTCCCAGCAGTGTGCACACTGGAAAGAAAATCTGGTGTTCCTACACAGCCCTGGCTCTGTGCATGGGAACAAAACAAATTGGTGCAGACCGCACCTCACAACATTATCCTAGGCTTGGCAATTGGTTTCCAATGTGTGAGGCGGAGCTTTACAGAGAGCAGCCAATGGCAGTGAAGAGAAGGGTGTTTTTGGTTTTGATCTATCAATAAATCAACAATCTTTCACCAGAATGACTGACTGCACCTTTAAAACACTGCCAGGCTCTTCATGTGCCTTTGGGCTCCACCTACAGATTATGATTCAGTCCCTGAATCAGCACAACAAACTGGAGGTGTAGCTAATACTTCTGACACCTACACAACGTCTGCTCTTGGACAGCTTGTGGTGAGGGAGTTTGCCTACAAAGAGACACACAGCAAAATTAACAGATGTGAAGTGATCGTTTACACTGTGCTGGGGAATGTGAACAAAATGAAGGTACAAATAAGCAAACATAGAGTGTCTGGACTGAAATGAGGTCAGCGAGTTCATTACGGTTGCCAAGCAACAATAAATGTCCAGATCAGAGACCTAATTAGTCAACAGTGACTCAGGGTAATCATGGCGGACCTGTTATTAGTTAGCACTCAGGAAGAATGTCTCGGACAAACCATTCTTATTCACCAACTGCATCCACTGTTTTTAAGTACCAGGATCAACACGAACATCTCTGCAACATCCAACAACTTGAGAAATGGATCATTCACTTGGCTTGAAGCCCATTGGAACTGTTAACCCGTTATAACTCAATATCTTGTTTTCACACACACACGCACAACACAGACTTGACTCTTATTTCAATTAGACATGGAGAAATGCTCTTCGGGTGCAGGATGGATTAACATCACTGGTCAATTATATGTACCAATCAACATCTTGAGTGAGTAAACAAATATCACGACAACATGATCTCCAAGGTGATGCATCAGGGATGCTTCTGATCCAGGCCAGGTCAGCGGGCAGACATCGCAGCGTGCACACCACGTGCAGGAGGAGGGGTGGTAATCCCAGTCGTCACAGCAATTACAGCCCATAATATTAATGCGTCCTCGCATGTTCTATTAGCCGCTCGGCCCGTCCGGACCCAAGGACAGGAAACTGTGTTAGCCACGCTGCGAGCTGTGAGACAGACAGATTAACTCTCTAGCTCCCTCTGGGGGTGGGGGAAGGGGGGGAGGGGGTGAATAGACAGGCAGAGGATGTGTATTTCATACTCTCCCCTCTGGGTGTTGGTAACTGTCTATTATGACCAAAGCCATCGGTCACATGGGCCAGTCTGTCCCTAGAGGTGTGTGTGTGTGTGTGTGTGTGTGTGTATATATATAATCCTCTATAGACCACCTCTGCACACAAAATACAATCCTCTATAGTTTTACAACCATTTACCCAGTAATGTGTTATAAATCGTAGGCTCTTGTGTGATCTTTTGAGAAATAACCAGGGTCAATAGGCCCCTTGAAAATAACACACGCTAGAAATAAAAAATGATTTACATAAGAAAAACAACAGATTACAAAGTGTAATCTCTTATTACGATTGAATCTATTGGTCTGTGGAACATATATTACAGGCACATTTGCATACATTATATTATTGGATGGTGGTGTTTTTTCCTGCCATCAAATGAAAGGATTTAATTGCACTATTATATTTTACTGTTGTGTTAATTTAGCATACAGATATATTTCATTATATGTTGGCATATTATGTTACTATAATTGTGCTTTTGTGTAATGTAGGCTAGACTAACTGAATAACACATTTTGCACAATATCCATCAATCATTTTGCAGGCCCAATTTAGTTCAATCAAAAAATAGCATTTTCGGTAGATATACAAGGAGCGATATACTGGTATATAAGAAGCAAAGTAAAAATACAAAGAACTGTATGGATTCGAAGAGACAAGCTATTTTGTTCAGTACAGTACAGTACCTTTGACTTCTATGACCAGAGGTGTGATTATGTCAGCTTCCCAAGATATTGTATTTTCCACTTTAACCATCAGCTGCCCTGTTTGGGTTGCACTAAATATAGAAATGTTCATCATCTCCCAGTAAGAATCCACAGGGGTGTTTTGCTAAAAGCCCTGTTGTGTTTGCGAGTAAGGAATCCTGTCTCTTCACTGGGCATAAATACGGTATTGATCAGCCATTCTACAGAGCATCCGCTGTCATTTCTTCAGCGGTGCCGCAGTGAAGGATTAGCGGACAGTAATCACTTGGCATCCCAAAGGCAGTAATGTCCACCATTAGAGACAGGCCAGTATAGCACCCGATAAATCTCACTCATACACTTAGTCTATTTGCCGCTGTCAATATGAAGGATTTAGGAAGCGGACCGTGGAGAGGCTGCCTCTTGCAGGCTCTCTGCTCCGAAAATCAGGTCAGGAAAGTTGTTGTTTTTTCTTATTCACAGTTGAACTATTTGACTATTTATATGTTGTGAGTATCAGTGCTGCAGATATCATCAGTTCAAAGCTATTTACAGCTGGCAATGTGCAAATGCTCCAGCCATCGCACAAGTGTGGCTGGTTACTAGGGCAGTGACAGTGGATATAATGTTACTTTACATGCCTGGAAGAGAGGCTTGCACTGCCTGGTGAGGGCTGGAGTCTTCCCAACAAGTTGTGGAACGTGTAAATTGGGTCTGATGCACGAATAGATCCAACAGGGAGACAAGAAGGCCAGGTCTGCTCGTCTCAAGACAGGGATGCAAGCAGTCACATGAATCAATGATTCACCCTGGGTCTAGAGGCTGCCTTGCAGCAGAGGAGCTCCACACTTCACCAAAGATACGCAGTTTTGTCACAAAGCTATAAAGTTGAAGCGTGGATGTGCTGGATGCCTGCATTATTTGCATTAGCAGTAGGAGTATTCAAGTAAAGTACTGATAGAACAATGCTAACAATAGAACAATGACTTTTACATCAAAGAAAATCTTAGATATCATTTTACAATCCCCCAAAATAGATTCAAAGTATGTTGCATATTTCCCCCCGTTCTGTTCTATAGAACCTCAGACACTTCCTCCTTGACTGTACTCCTTGCAAGCCGCTTTGGATAAAAGCATCTGATAAATGACCTGATTGTTATTCAATGAAATAACTGCATACAAAATCAGAATTATAATTTAGATCATTCATGTCTTTACATTACGACTTGGCCCCTCATGTCTATTTCTGAGTGCTGGCTACGGTTAACACACAAACAAAAACAACAGATTTGCGATATCTAATTACTCATGTGTTATGATCCAGTGTATGTTTTGCACATCCTAAAAGCCAATTCCTTAGGAGGGATGCATCGCACAGGTTCTCAATGATCTGACAGAGAAATACAGTAATAATGAGGAGAATCTGGATTCCATCAAAGGGCATGAAGCAGAAAACTAATTACAGCTCGTTCTCATGTGCATCTAAATCGAATTACCTCCGACAAAGGTCAGTTCTACCGCAAGGTCCCTTTATATTAAAGAATGCTTCAAGCTTTGACCGCTCTGATTTACCTTGTGACCTTTCAAGGTCGGGGTGAGGTTCAGTTTGATGACTGCATCGTTCCACAACAGGATAAGCACCTTCTAATAGCATCCTGCGTCCAGTGCAAGGTATATTGTGCTTGGAGTGAGACTTGGGGCTCGGTCCTATCCATCTAGCATTACGTTTAGCACAGAGAGGTCAATGAGCCTCAGACATGCGTGGGAGGCATTTCTCTGTCTTGCATCCTTGCAAAACAGATGCAAGAATGCAAACAGGCCACAGCCTCTGAAATATTCAATTATGATAATAGCGTATCTTTGTTTGTAAGACTGGAGAAAATGGGATTGGAAAGTGATTGCATTCAATTATATGTTTGTGATTTAGCAGGCATTTTAATGCAGTGGGACTGACAGCGAGTAGCTGTACAACAAGTATTAAGGAGCAGGTAGGGGTTAGACGTCTTGCTCAAGGATGCCTACAGGTGGGACAGAAGTGTCGGGGGCACCATTATCCTATCTTCTCCCCCCAGCCTGTTGTCATGGTGTCACAATACAGCATATTAATCTTCAGATTTTATATTTTCCAACAAATTAAGTTAGACCTACAAGGGGGTCAAATTAAGTAGCAATTTTTTTTAATTCACAAAAAAAAAAAAGTATTTACCATTACAGTTTGATGTAATATACAGTGAATTGACATGAAGTTCAGTTGTTTTGGATCTGACCTTCAAAGGATACATTCTGTACTAGTGGCAATAGGGATGACCCAGTGATTCAGACCATCACTGTGCTCTGGTCTGAATCACACAATGTGCGTCAGACGTTCGCACACGTTTACAGCGTTAATTTTGTGTTTGCGATCATGGATGGGCTTCTTGCGACACGACGGAGATGAGGGAGAAATGGGTCATGTGCACACTGAAGCCACACATACACACACACACACACACCACAGCTTAGCAGTGCCTGTAAGCCTCTTTCACATTGGGTAGCTGATCCCTGCTAGCACCCCTTCCCCCCGAACGAGTCAGGGTCTGTATGCCTTCATCTGCCTGTTTGTTTGAGTGCTGCTGCCTGTCTCTCTCTCCCCCATCTCCCCCTCTCTCCCCGCTCTCTCCCTGTGGACTCTGTCTCATCCCACTCCTGTATTAGTGCCTAATTGCCTGACTGTAACAACACTCCCAGAGACAATTAAGAGACATAAGCACTGTTAGCAACGGTAGCAGCGTTAGCAAAGTTAGCACCTTTAGCACTGTTAGCAAAGTTAGAACCTTTAGCACTGTTAGCAACCTTTAGCAATGTTAGCAAAGTTAGAACCTAGCAGCATTAGCACAGTTAGCATTGTTAGCACAGTTACAGCCATTAGCAAAGCTATAACCGTTACCACTATTAGCATCATTAGCACTTTTAGCACTTTTTGCACTGTTAGCAAAGTTAGAACCTTTAGCACTGTTAGCACCTTTAGCACTGTTAGCATTGTTAGCACCTAGCAGCGTTAGCACAGTTAGCATTGTTAGCACAGTTAGCACCATTAGCAAAGCTATAACCGTTAGCACTATTAGCATTGTTAGCACCTTTAGCACCATTAGCAAAGTTAGCACCATTAGCACCATTAGCAAAGTTTGCATCGTTAGCACAGTTAACATCATTAGCACCATTAGCAAAGTTTGCACCGTTAGCACTGTTAGCACCTGTGTGCTTGTGCCTGCGTCTAGTACAGTGTGAGCACCCCCCCACCCCACGCTGTGATTTATGGCCGGGCTACATGAGCGCTCTCCCAGCCTGCTGGTGGAGTGTCCATGCACCGCCATTAGGCAAATAGCTCACTTATGATCCGCGCGGGGCTGGTGCCCGTGCAGCACACCGACCCCCCGCCACCGCCGCTGCTGCTGCTGCTGCTCGCCACGCTCCATTCTGGCGAGTCGATTAACCTCGCGCTGCCGCCAGCAGAAGTGGATGGGACTTGGCCCAGGGGTCACGGGGGCCAACGCAAAGTGGCTCTTCCCGCCTCCCGTCCCTCCTCTCTGCTGTGGCTAGGAGACCCTGGAGGTCAGGCCAGCCCGCTCAGAGTGTGTGAGCCAGCTGATCTTTATTCAAAGCTACAGCAGGCACATAACTCACCAAGATAACACCCTCCCTCCCTCTCCCTCCCCTTCCTTCCTCCCTCTCCCCCCTCTCCTCCTCCTCCTCCTCCTCCCTCTCTCCTCCCCTCTCCTCCCCTCTCCTCCAACATCAGCCCTGTGCAAGTTCTATTTTAAATATTAGCCAGGGCTTAAGTGCAGACCCTGTCGTGCAAAACAAACAATTGTTTAAGCCTGGGAAATGTGTAACACATACAGTGCTGTATTCCGGAGAGCAGCCAGTCCATCTGTAGACAGGAGGAAGCTACAGTAAGCAGCCTGGCAGTTTCATCTGAGAGCCCTAACACAAGGAAGCATATGTGCAGTATGTAACTATGAAATGCCACAAACAAGAAAGTTAATAGTTTCCATTTAACCTCAGTCAACCACCTATTGTTCAATATAAACAGTTTCAAGGATGTGCAGTATTTATATCTCGCTAGTATTTTATGTTGTTTAAATATACAGTGTTGGCCTACAGTATATTGTCAGAAATTCACACTATTTTCACAATTTATTTCACAAATGTATATTTGAGCCAAATAAGTACTGTACACAGATAACGTGGCATGTTGCTACCAGCTGAAATCTGAAATCATTGTGCACTGTGCAAATATTAGACGGCATTACATTAGCTAGATAATCCGACTGAAATCCCCAGTCTGCATCTGCTTGGTACCAGAAGTGGAACTGTTCCGACAGGAGCTGTTTTGCTCAAGGCCAGTGCGTGCATTTAGATTTTGCTGAAGTAGCAAAGCGGGTCTGTCTCTGCCAACAGAATAGGCCCGCTATTGACATTATAGAATAGTATGTGTATTATGGTTCATGTTTGAAATACTTAAAGATACAATAAGTCATTCTCGAGAAAGCTTGTTGATATTTTTACTTGATTCAAACAAAAACGTCTCCCTTCAATGCCATAGGGTGCTCCACTTTAGTGAATTGTGTAGTGCAGTGTGCACTACTTTGTTTGTGTTCCCATGTACAGAGAAACACCAGATTATTTTTTCTGCACGCACACAGAACCGGCAGCTAGCGCACCATGTGAAGATATTTAGTGATTTTGACAAAAACGTGTATTAGCTTACAATCACTGACTATACCTTTAAAAGGGAAAATCAGCGGGGAGGGGGGTTTGGATGGTGGGCACATGATCACTCCTGCACTGAGCAGAGCTCTTTTTTAGGTTTTAGATTTTAGGAACGATGAAAAAAGGTGGCTTTATTTCTTCTGCAAATATACTGTAGGTACCTCACAGCTATAGTACCTCGCCCATTTCAATTTTGATTTGATCATCTGATATAGTACACATTCGTGAGTAGCTAGGCAACGTGGAACTCTCGGGGCTGGTGAAACTAAAGCAACACTGTTTCCGTAATGTCCTCAGAAATAACGCGTTTGACTCTTTAATGTATACTGTACATGAGGGCCTCTTTGGGCAAACACCATCACAGCTTAATTTCATATACTGAATTATCTTCATTTTATTTGCATATTCTCCTCTGAATGTACAATGTGTACCGCACACTGTAAAATTAGAGTTTAGATCCCACTAGCCCATGTCTTCCAAGCTATTTTTAATGTAATAATTATCCCCCGAAAGATAGGTAATGCTGTAACAACTGTTTAAATACTTAGCCCTGTGCTACAAGGTATAATACAGTTGGCTACATATCTACTAGGCCTATATATATCTGAAAAACCATACTTAAAATGCAGTACAGTGTGAACTGGTCTCATCGCAGGCTGCACAACTACGCTAGCTAGTGTCAATCTTCCATTAGCAAGCATTCTAAACAGTGTGTTCCGCTGAAGTCTTCGTGCGAGGCCATATTGTGTCACTGTGCGTCTAAAGCTGCCATAGCATTCACAGTTGCCTCCTCTCTCTGTCACTCCAACCCACAGAATGACTTTGTCTTCTCTAACATCTTTCTCGCTCTCTCTCTGTTATCTCACCCTCGACCTCCTCCCATCCTCTTGGGAGATTAGACCGGTCAATCCCTCTGTGTGTCCCGCCCCCTTGGCATCTAGTTGCTAGAGTGCTGGCTGATTGGCTTGTGAGTGGGCCTGTCAGAGCGCTTTGGAATATTATGCTTTGGAATATTGGAAATAACGCTGCAGGAATAGTACAATACTGTAGGTGCGAGCTGAGCTCGTTTCACAGTGAGGAGTCACTTAGGCCTCTCCATTTCTGATCCCTGCCAGGAAGGTTCTAGCCAGTGGGCCGGTCGTGTTCTGTGATTTCTCTAGCACAATTATACTGATCCACGGCAGCCCTGGCAAAGAAAAGGGGGGATTTGATGGCACCAATCCTTTCACTCTATAGTATGTGTGACATAGGTGGGCGGTCACATCTCCAAAAAACTATGCCGGGATTAATTTAGCCTACCTTTCATGTCCGTTTCAAACTTGGCATAGACCTATCCTTTTTTATTTACTTTGCTGAACCTGCCACACTTATATGTAGATCTGGCCCCTTTAGAAATGTCTGCATTGTCCACATAACAGTTTTCTGTTTTCAACCCTCACTTAAATTCACACTTACAATTATCTTCTCCCACAATGAAGGCATCCAATGGTACTGGCTGGTTAATAGTGTGTTGTGTGTTCTTTGAAGTGCTACATGTCAAACGTAACAAAATGGCCCAAAAAAAATCCCAAATATAGTAATACTAAAGGTATTAAACATTTACAAGACACATGCAGATGCAGATGCATAAAGAGCATCTTAGATGCAGGGCAGTTGAGGTTACACTTATAAGAACATTAAGAGAAAATATACCTTCTGCAAGTGTTGTAGTTGCCACACTGTAGCTCATGAACCAATGCTATTGTCTGTTTTTCTACAAATATACCCAGTGGGAGGCTGTCTTTGTCCTGGATGCTGCGCTGTTTTTCCCAGCTACAATAAGAAAACTTGGGTTTTGTTTAGCCAGCTACAAACAATGGCACTTCGTTGCACTGTTCTCAATGCATTTAGTATAATGCGAAATCCATTTCTGCCCACAATCAGCCAGTGTTGCTTTTGCATGTATTTGTATGAATCTTGTACAGTATGTGGTCTTGGGAGGGGGGAGAAATAGTTTTGGTGGCAAAGAGCAATTCCTAGTTCTTAAAAAATAAATAAAAAGAAGAAGAAAAAAAATGACTCAGAGGATGCCGTTTGTCCGTGGCGTAAGCACGCCTCTGAATGCCAGCCGGAACGAGGCGAAGATGACAGTTGGGAGGCTAATCCCCAGAAATAATTTAGTCGGCAGCCTCAGAACTTCTGCATTATCTGTCTCTGCATACCACTGATGATTTAAAGGCCTAAACCCACTTCTGACAGGTGAATACAAGAATGAATCAGCTTTTATGATAGGCGAACATCATGGAAGGGCTTCACGTTCACAGGCCTCCAGTTTAAATTTCTGCGTATACAGAAGGGGCGCGAGGGACCTTTATTTAGAGATAAGGGAAGCCTGCAGTCCTCGCAGAAGAGCCACAGAGGTGAAATGTGTTGCCGCGGTGATTTCATTGGTTCCAAAGCGAGTGAGTGATGGCAGGTGGCAATATTTGCCGGTTCCCTGACGGTACACAAACTGGAGCAGATATCTTCATTTAATATGTTCCCTCAAGTATGGCGCTACCGAGCAAACACCCGCACAGCCCTGGCGACGAAGTGTTGTTTATCCCAGTGAATAAACAAACATGTCACTCAAAGAAACAAGGAGCTATATATTCTCAAATGTAGCATGACGACAGTCATAAAGAAAATTAGAGTTTCACTGTGAGTGCTCACAATTTAATTTGCGTCAGAAAATGTTTGCTGAAGGGTTCCTTGTATTTCTGTAATGTACTGTATTGAGGTTTCTTGTGCCATTAACCATTTGTTTCATAGAGGCATGTCATTTGTATCCATTCAGATTATGACAGTTGAGGCCTAGAGGCAAGTTTGATCCCCCAGGAATCACGTCGCATTGATAGATATGTATGAAACACACGTTCTATTTAAAAAGGGAGCTGTACTGTAGGTAGGATTTTAGAGCTACACATTTACTGTCATTTGTTAGAAATGCTATAGACACCCATCAGCTGTCAGTGAGTAAAATGCTCTGTGAGCTCTGACTATAGTTCCCGCCCTCCCTAACTATGCCTGAAGATTCCTGACCAATTACTGTAGGGTCTCTTTTTCCTGATTGGTTCAGCAAACATACCTTGCCTGTCAATCACATGAATGCGCACCCACACACACACACACACACACACAGCTACAACAAGTTTGACAATGGGCTTCTCAACAGCAGACCAAGACCAGAGCTGGAAGGGAGCAGAGGAAAAAGGGGTGGGTTGTTTTTGGGTTGTTGTTCAAAATCTTGCTCTCTTTTATTCTTTTGTTAGCAACTCTCAAATCCTACCTATTCAGCATTTACCCTCCTGTTGTCCTCAGATTTCAAATGCACTACCTTGTTGTGCCAGCAGATGGTGCCATCTGATTGTCTGATTGTGTAGTTCTCTTTAGTGTCAGCGCTGAGTGTATTTATTTATTTATTATTTATTCACCCGGAAGACCACAGGAGGGTTATGGTTTCCTGAAATGTACACTTCCATCGTCTGGACTCTGCTCTAGTGTACAGCAGGCCTCAAAGCTCAACTTACGTTGTTTTATCCTCTCACGTGTTTTACATGTGGTCTCTCACACGTCTCTCTATAATGCTGATAGGCAACTAGGTTACACCTGCTATGCTACCCTCCAACTTCTTGGTGGGAATACTGGCTTCAGTTAATATTTGATATGTACTGCAGTATATTATCAGTGTGATAAATGCTACACAGGAAAATATTAATTCTATTTATTATTTTATAAACTTGTCCTTGCATGCACAAGAAAGCCAACCGCAGGAGTGCACACCTCCTAGCCTCAGAGCTGTTTCACTTTGTAGACTATAAACACAAGGCATTTGAACCTGGAGACCTGGAAACCACGATACACAGTGTTCCTGTGCAATGCGGTGTGTCAACAGCAACATAGAAGAGTTAATAAACAAGGCGAGAAACATCCCAGGGTTTCTACTCTTCGAGGCGATGCGTTGTGGCTTGTATTCCTCTCGCCTCACCAGGGGTTGTTGAGAAGTAAGCGTAAGCCCTGGGAGGTCCCACAAGTTCCTTATCTCAGCAGTAGGATGAGGCACAAGTCTCCCCTGCTTTCCATTCCCCCCCACATGGAGGTTTCAGTAGCGTACGCTTCTGTTCTAACCCAACTCACATGTGAATAGTTGCTCTGAGTTCCTTGCTTGCCAGCCACGTAGCTAACTAAATTATAAATCACAAGCGCTGGGAGACACATTAGATTATTGAAAAGCAGCACACCTTCCCGGTATTTTTTGGTGTGCAGCAAAGTTTTCTCCTTCTAGTATGATCGAAATTAATCATCGTTTACACATATAAATAAAACAAAATGTTAAAGTGGTCTTCAGAGTGTTGCTAACTGTCACTAGCCTTTAGCTGAAATAAGAGCTATTCAACAGAAGTTTTTCACACCCATATTCTGTTACTGTAGGCTACATGTCAAATATGAATAATAAAAAACTAGCCTATAAGCAAAGTGCGGAAGTGTCTTCTCATACTGTAGTACAAATCCTTGGAAACAATTGATTAACCCTCGTAATGTTCTCAGAGATCTTGTATTTGGTCAAACGGCGGCGCTATCTCATTGTGTGATTTATGTGTTTTTCATTTGGCATTGATGAGTGTATATATTTATTTATTAATTATTTCTTTATGTATTTATGTTGTTTTTTTGTGCCTTTTACCCCTCTTGTTGTCCTTGTGTTTCAAACTCACACCTTGTTGTGCCAGTAGTGCACATCATATGTCTGTGTAAGCTGTAGAATTAAGTTTAGCGCCTTCTATCTGCCACAAAGAGCTAGTGATTTGGGTCAGTTTGACCCAGAGGACATTACGAGGGTTAAGTCATAAGGTTACACATCGGTACATATTTTCACTATACTGTAAATCACCTTTACAGAATAATATAGTTCCATGTCCATTTTCTATTAATACTTCTGACATCATTGCTAACCTGCAATATTGATCCTAGTCTATAATGACTTTCCAAACCAAAATAGCCTTTGGGACCGACTGTATTACCATCGCCGTCAGCAAATATTTTACGGTATGAGTAATTTATAACAGTATGCAGTAACTGTCTATGTAGGCTATGTGTGTGCGCACCCATTGGATACAGTAGGGCAACCCTTTGTAATCACTTCCCTGTAGACTAAAATTTGGAAGTCAGGTTTTGGATTTAATTAAATTCCACTGCTTCCTGTGGAGCTTCACATAATATGAACTAGTACAGTCTTTGTACCCTGGGTTCCATGGTTCCTCGCTGCTGGTTGGTTTATTCTATGGAGCTACACCAACCCCTCCCTCGCCCACACCCCCCACCGAGGTGCAGGAAAGCATTTCAATTAGCCTCTCTGCTCCGGGTTCATCAACATTTCACTGGGAGACACAAACGGTTGGCGAGCGCGTCGTAAACGGACACCCGGCTGAGAGCGAAGGTGCTCGTGGAGGACAGGGTGCGCCGGCGCAGCGCGAGGAGCTGAAACCTCCGCTGCCGAACGCTTTCCCGGGGAAAGCGTTCCCCGCGAACGCACTCCCCGGGAACGCATTCCCCGGGAACGCCACTATTTTTAGAGCTCCCCCCCCCTCACCACCACCACCCACCACTCCCTCCCCTAAGGTGAAAGCAAAATGCTAATCTTCAGACGGCATCTCTTTGAAGTGTAAGAGGATGCTTTTGGCGGATTATTTATGGCCAAATAACTGTAGTCTTAAATCCCGTTAAACCCAAGTACCCTAGCACTATAATGTCAGGGGGGCTGTTGTGGATAAACAAAACACAAACTCTAGCAGTGAAATGTTATGACCCCTGAAAGGTTGTCTGCATTCTGATTGCCTTTTCACATTTCTCTATACACCTCTCCTAATGACAAGACAGGCAAATGAGATGTCACAATTAGATGGCCGTGACTTGCTAATGATTCGCTTGGCCTTTATTGCAGTGACAAAGCAAACGCTGTATTTGATATGATAATGCTTTATATGCGTATACCCGCACACATATAGTATTTTCAGTTCAAAGAGGGAACAACAAATGCCTGTGATGAGCACAGCATTCGGAAAATGGGTCATTCATGGACAACGTTGACAGTGCTACTTTGCCCCCCAGTGGTACAAGGACAAACTGCGTTTTATTATCCTCACCTCCGGGCTGTTGACAGTTTAACAGCACTCCGGGCAGTCTGTAGAGATAGTCTATACACCCTGTTAATATGTGGGGGTTTATCAATTTTTGTAAGTGCATTTATGTGGGAGCTGTAAAATGGGCCGCGTCTTGTAAAAGATTCATAATAACTATAACTTAACTATAGGTCAGGCATAGTATTTAAAATAATGAATTTCCCATACCATATGCAGTAGTCCTCAATAGCTGACTGAGATAATCTCACATACAATAGGGTCTCCCAGCTCCTTAGCTAGACATTCGTCTTCATTCTTGCTCCCCTGATTATTAACTATGCAGACTGATCACTTTTCTATGAGGAGATAATTGATAAAGTCTAGTTCCTATTTGTACTGTTGAAATCGATCGATGATTACATTTGCAATTATCACACCAATGATTGCTGCTTACTCTGCCACAATTTACATTCATTTTTTTCTTTATTCACACAATTGATTACCAATACTGTATGTAAATAACACCTAAAATCTTCCCATGAATCTTCCTGTGATTCCTAGAGAACAGAAGGTGTACTGTACAATGTTTAGACAATGATAATATCAGTGATAATATTTAAAGTACGTTTAATATCAATCCGATATGCCTTTAGTAAAAAAGGTGGTATATCTGAATATTCTATTGTCTGTGGTGAGGTAAGCCCGGCTGTTTTTAAAACATAGTTTCTGTCAGCAATCTGCTTTTTTCTTGACTAAGATGGATGGACACACACACACACACCCCCTTTACCGGATTTTCAAGCAAACACAGTATTTTACAGATGCTTTTATTCAAAGCAACTTACAATAAGTGTAATACATGTCAATACTGTATCAAGGCCCAGCTATCTTAAAGCAAACATTCTGATAGAATACTGACAGCAGCATGTCACTACGGCTGATTTAGAATATACATACATACTGTATCATTCAGTCCTGCAACGAGTGTTGATCTAAGAGAGCAGGAAAGAAGGATGGTTTTTTTGTTTAGATTTTCTTCCCTTCTCCCTTCAAGGACACACATTCTCTCTCTCTCTCTCTCTCTCTCTCTCTCTCTCTCTCTCTCTCTGTCTGTCTCTCTCTCTCTAAAACAAAGGCTGTGAGCAGTGGCACTTCGGAGGGGAACCTTGAGGTGCAACACAAAATGCTGAAACCCTTTGGTGTTGCAGCAATAATCTCCGTGTTTCATAGGTGGTTATGCTTTATCTACCACATGGAGACAAGCCTTATCTTCCAGGTTCAGTTTCTTCACATTCAGCTCACTGCGTCTTTAAGGAAGGATTTTTCGTTACAGGAACAAATCCTGTTTCCACCTTATATTAAAGCATAAACTGCTACAGTAATAGGTTTAAATATATTTTGTGGCACCCCGCAGGGATAGCAAGGACACCTCAGACAGAAAGGTAAGTTTAACTGCTTTATTTAACCCTCCTGCTGTCCTCAGGGTCAAACTGACCCAACACACTACTTTGTTGTGCCAGCAGGAGGCGCCAATTCTAATTGTACAGCTTACACGGACATATGATGTGCACTGCTGGCACAACAAGGTAGTGCGTATGAAACCGGAGGACAACAGGAGGGATTAAAGGCATGAAAAAAACAAATACAGAAATAAATAAATAAATAAATAAATAACTACACACAGCACTGACACTAAAGAGAACTACACAATCGCCAGCAGGTGGTGCCAACCGCCATATGTCCGTGCTGATGTTGGCGCCTTCTGTTGGCACCAGAAGGTAGTGCGCTGAGTCACAGCGAGAGGGTTAAACAGAGAGAGCCTATACTGACCTCCCTACTTGCTCTCTCCGCCGATCGTCTGGTGCTGTGGTCTCTCTCTGCACCCGCATGTCCCGGGACGGGCTTATCAGGAAACGCACCACACCAATGGCGTTTCTCCCACCGCATGAGGAATGCAGCCGGCAGACAGTGCCCTACACACACACACACACACACACAGTGCCCCCTTGTGGCTGTGCCACAGTCCTGCGTGGGGCTGGGGACGCCGCAATTTATATATACAGTACATACTGTATACACACACACACAAGGAACCAGGGCCGGGGCAGCCGCTGGCTTGCGTACTTACACGTTGGTTTCAGCGCCGTGTAAGCACGTTACCTAGCAACAGCTGGATGACTCACCGAGGGCCAATGCTACCCCGACCAATTGCAAGCAGGGAACCGTCCACTTGCATGCCAATGCACTTTTCTTTTCTTTTTTTACTCTTCTTCTTTTCTTGTTTCTATACAGCCCTGGCTCTGTGCATGGTAACACAAACAAAGTGGTGCTGACCGCACCACATAACACTAATCCCGCCTTGGCGACGTGTGTCCAGTGTGTGGTTGGGGGGGCATAGCTTCTGAAAGAGCACCCTATGGCGCCCTATTGGTCAAGTTCCTGTGTCAATAATCTTTCTCCAGAATCCCTGACACCACCTTTAATCCATGCAGGTGCTATTCAGTGTGGCTCACGGCTTGTTGAGCTGAAACCACCGGATCATTCTGAGTGGCTGCGTGTGCTTAGCATTACCCTGCCAGGGTCACATGACCATCTCGGAAGCCGTCCTTGGAAACTGTTGGGGAAAAAGGCGGGCACTATAAAGAAAATACTTGACAGGTGATTGGATGAACCATTTGTCTGTCATGGGCTAACGTCACACCTAAGCCCCGTCCGTAGATAGCAGGAGTTCCTCACAGGACGCTGATTGGTCCACACCACTGGCGGTGTTCTCCAAACGCATTACTTTCTGTCGCTATCATTACTATCACGTGATTGTGATCGTGTGACTTCAGCTACTTCGCAAGGGTAAGTTGGAATGCTTTGTATGCAAATTAACATATCTATTTTCATATCCCTTGTGATGTCCTTGAAAATATCGTACTTGGCCACTCGGCGGCACCATCTGATTGTGTATTATTTGTTTATTTATTATTATTATTATTATTTTTTTCATATATCATGTCTTTATACATTGTGCTGTATACTGTATATAGGAAACATGTTTTCTTTTTTTTCTTTTCTTTTTTTTATCGGAGGGCCCCAAAATGCTGCAGAGCAACAGGGATAATCTTGTTCTGTTGAATTGGACCTCCACTCCAAATAAACAGGGATTAGCAATCCTTGTTGGTGAAATGTCCCCCCCAGAGGAGACAGATAGAAAGACAGATAGCTTGTGGCTGGCACCTGGGTCAGGGGCTTGGTTCCTAAATAGTAAACACTGATGCTGCTCCTCTCCGGGAAGAGCTGTGGCCTGTCTGGACAATGGATCATATTGATAATAGCATTTCGCGGGTGCTTCGGCAAATGGAGCTGGAGGCTGTAGGTGATGTCGTCGACGTGACCTTATCAAAACTGTGATAAACTGGAAATGGGAAACCAAGATCGAGCCGTCGCAAAAGCAGGGCAGCCAGGACAATTCCACTGTGATTTCCAGGACGTCGGCGGACAGAAAGAAAATAAAAAGGGGGAAAAATAAGACACCACATGATGTCCGTCCGTCAGCCTGGCAGGCGAGGGCAGTCTGCTGCAGTATCCAGATCTGATCCATCTCACACAAGCTGGCCAGCCTAAGTAATTGCTCAGGCTTGGCTAACCAGAGGGGAGGTGGGAGCTTGTCACAGCTTGTGCCCATGGTGAAGTTGTTTGGGGAGGGGGGTCATTTACTATTTAGAAGGCAGCAAACCAGTTTGGACTTAATTAGGTTTTAATGGCACCTGAAAGGCACATATGGTGCACATGCGCACAGAGGAAGGTCTCTTTGGAGGCATCCTGATAAAGTCGTCCCATCCAAGCCAAAACGAGGTAACAAACGAGGTCAGAGAAAATTGAGCGCCTCTGCAGGAGTTGAGTGAATTGTAAATGAGCGAGATGAATGTCAACAGACAGACTGACTTCAAATGAGCTGGAGGGGAAAATCAAAGTGGCCTGACTCAAGATACCCATTCCGACGTACGCAAGCACACACACACGCACACGCACGCACACGCACACACACACACACACACACAGGCCTTTAGCATTCATGGTTTGTACTGTATGTGGAAAGGAGTCTGAGTTTGACATGCACGAGTGCATGAGAGGCCTCTGACAGACTGAGGCTGCCCTTCGTCGATGAATTGCCTGACACGCCGCGAGAGGACGAAGACCTCAAAATGCAATCACTCATTACACCAAAAATGAAGCAGATGTTATAGATCAGTATAAATACATGCATAAAACCAATTGGCCTGAGGGAGGTGTGTGTGTGTGTGTGTGTGTGTGTGTGTGTGTGTGTGTGCGTGTGTGTGCTCGTAAACCTCTCGGCACGCCACCGGCACGACAACAGTCACGCTAACTGGCCAAGGGGGCACTCTTCAATAGCGCACGTCTCATTTAACAGGCGGGGGGCGGCGGGGGGGGGGATTTGCCGGGTCGTTACGGCAACAAACCCCCATGCACACTGTGTTTATCACATGCGCCAATCAATCATCGACGCTCACCCGTGTGTTAATATGTGATGAAGCTACGGCCTCTTCCTCGCCACACAGCACTATGTGCTCAGGGAACACACTGGGCAGACTGGCCGCTATATCGCAGTACCACCAGCAGATGTCAGTATTACTCAACATATTAAACAATCCATGTCACAGCCAAGAAAGTGAATAGAATAGAATAGAATTCCCAGATATACTGTGCACATACAAAATATCAGTACATATACTGTACAATCCCAGCGGTCCTTTGAACATTCATCAAATATATATTGAATAAAAAACATATACACACACACACACACGCATGCACGCATGCACGCACGCATGCACACACACACAAACACATTACGTAATCAGTGTGTTTAGGGCGTGTTCAAGACACAAGCAGAGATATGATGTAGCCACAAGCTGATGGCAGGATGTCCTTCACCTGTCATTCAGAATCATTCAGGGTATACACAGTATTAAAGTTCTGGTTTATTACTTATTAACTGGTAATATTACTGGACTATTTCAGCCAAGAAAGCTAAAGCTTTTACTTGTCATTTCCACATACTAAACACAATATTAAGCTGAACTAAATTCAGTTGGTTACAATTTATATACTACATGCTCAAAAGCTCAAAAGTATTCTTTTATTGAAAGCCATAATGCCATTTTGTGGCATTACATATAAAGTTAATTTATTCAATCATCCGTTTTATTCTGTAATTTCCATTACCTATTGAACCAGTGAATGTGGTTAATGTTCAATTACTTGTATAATTGAAGGTTAATGTTGAAATTCATCTGGGAAATGTAGGATTGTGAAGTCAGTGGACGGTAATCGCGCTATAAGGACTACGGTCAAACTTGACTTGAAAAACTAATTCTGATCTGAGATGACATTCTAGCAAGAAGCCAGTGGCCTACTGCTGAAGAGGCATCGATTAGCAGGGCCTGAACAAAGGATGTGACACGGGTCTGCGGACACAAAACAAACAGCAGACGAGACAAAGATAAAATATAAGATAACAGAGACAGCTCAAATGTCACCAGCTCAGCTGAACGCTGAACAGCGAGAACAGCAATCAGGCTGAAGGGAAACAACAACAACAACTCATAACAACAATAATAAATTATAACTATAAAAATAATAATAATACTGTCATAAGTTACACGCGACATTCAAATCAAAAAAGCTATTAAATCATTCTAGGTCACTACATAAACTAAGTGACAGCCCTCTATCACAGATACTTGGCCCAAGGTTCATTTTATCTGAAACCTGAACAGTAACAGCAGTTGTAAATGCAATAGTAAATTGAAATGAAAATGTAATGAGCAAATGTTATATTAGCTAAATAAACACACCTAGCTAAATTACATACACAGCCTAGGACATACTGTATAGGTTAGATATAAAGTGGAACATATACAGTAGCAGATAAAGAATACATTTTTCCACACACATTTGTTCTGATAAATGTCTTAAGTGATAAATGTATTTGCTCATCAAGGGCAGTGTACAGAGTGTACACACATAAGTTTGTTTTCATAGATAGAAGTTCAATGTGATATAGAACCATCCCACTTTCCTGATTGTGTAGTTCTCTTTAGTGTCAGTGCTCTGTGTATTTATTTACTTATTAACCCTCATGATGTCCTCCAGGTAAAAATGACCCAAATCTAGCTCTCTCATTAGCTCTTTGGGGCAGGTAGAAGGCGCCTAATTCTACATCTTATACAGACATATAAGATGGGTTTCAAACTCACAACAAGGTGTGAGTTTGAAACCCGAGTACAACAGGAGGGTTAAAAGGCATGAAAAACAAATAAATACATAAAGAAATAATTAATAAATAAATAAATACAAACAGCAATGACAATTAAACAACACAAACAATCATACACAATCAGATGGCGCCCTCTGGTGGCCAAATGCAATATTGTTAAGGACATCATGAGGATTCATTATTTCTTTATGTATTTAAAAAAATTTTTTATCCATCCTGTTGTCCTCAGTTGTTGTTTCAAACACACACCTTGTTGTGCCAGCAGTGCACATCATATGTCTGTGTAAGCTGTAGAATTAGGTTTAGCGCC
>JAODUG010010820.1:3806-25485 GCA_027564795.1 Aphredoderus sayanus | reverse complement strand
ATGTATTTATTTCCTCTTTCAGGTAACTGTGCTCACTATCAGAAAGGAGGCTGGTGGTATCACATGTGTGCACATTCCAACTTGAACGGTGTGTGGTATCGAGGCGGGCACTACCGCAGTCGCTACCAGGATGGAGTCTACTGGGCTGAGTTCCATGGAGGATCCTACTCTCTTAAGCACGTTTTCATGATGATAAAGCCCGCATAATAGGCTTGGACTACACGTGTAGTGTTGAAATAGTTATGTGATATTTGCAAAAACAGACATGGTTGATTTTAAGATGATGTGTCTTCGGGGAGTTCACACCACAATTACACTGGAACCTTTAATTTAAGGAACACAAATAATGATTGCATCCTCCGTGTTGAATCCACTTTAATCGTTACAATATTATTGTTTGCTTATATTATTAATATCAGTTTTATATCATGAATGCCTTCCTACCTATAGGTGGCTGTGTAGCTAGCTGTCATTTGTTGGTGTACTTTTGTAAGTTTCATTATTCTACACTGGCAGAGCCAGACTATTCATACATCTGCTAATAAACACCAAGTATCATCTTCCTGTCTTTGTTTGTCTGCATGCAGCCGCACTCATTCTTCAACCTGTGACTAACATTTCTTTGGAATCAGAATTCATTTGAATAAAACATTTATTATACCTCGTAATGTATTCAGAAATCTCGTATGTGGCTACACGTCGGGGCCATCTGATTGTGTATGATTTGTGTGTTTTTTGTCATTTGTCAATTGTCATTGCTGAGTGTATTTATTTATTTATTAATTATTTCTTTATGTATTTGTGTTGTTTTATGTGCCCTCCTGTTGTCCTCGGGTTTCAAACACACACCTTGTGCCAGCAGTGTACATCATATGTCTGTGTAAGCTGTAGAATTAGGTTTAGCTCCTTCTATCTGCCACAAAGAGCTAGTGATTTGGGTAATTTTGACCCGGAGGACATTACGAGGGTTAAGACAGTGTTTGTGCAAAATTATTTCACAAGCTTGGGAGGAGTCCTCTGCTTGTGTGCTTTACTTTCATGTTTCCGTTAAGAAGCTATTTCCTGTATAATAGAAGGGCGGTATATTTCCTTTCACACATTTTCTGTTTCACACAGATGCCATGACATATGTCCTTAGTTCTAGAAACAGCAAACCATCAGGACCGCTGTTGACCCTGGACATCCCATTCAAGGCAGAACCAAGGAAATCCTTCCTGAAGTAACGCTTGCCTACACTAATTCATGCTGAAACCCACAATGGCCCTCTGGATGTTGGGCCTCTTAATGCTGACAGTGGTTGTACAGAGCGGTGAGTCATTCCTGTGTTCAGATTATATCATTATCTCTTAAAGACAGGTTATTATTGCTATTTTATATCTTTTCGTATCTTATAACTGTATTTAATGTTCTTCCATACAAACGTTAGGGTTCAGGGAAAACAGAAACAGCTCTTTAATCAAACTGAGTGGAATTATTGAAAGAACATTGAGCTCCCAATGTGTTGGATGGCCCTGCATGTGGCTAACACCACCATCAGTGTGTGAATGAGAGGCAGTCCTGTACAGCACTATGAGTAATCCACGTGATAGAAAAGCGAATGCATTTACCGTCTAGACTCCTTATACAAAACTAGATCATATAATGACCGTTCATATAGGTTCTCATTCAGGACATTATAATATCTTTCTTTTTTCAATACACCACATATTCAGCCAATATGATTTTAAAAAAATAATCTCAAAATAATGAGTTAGTATCTCAAATAATTACTTAGTAATATTAGTTTTTTAAAATGTTAGATACTAAGTCAATTTGAGATTGTTGAAAGAATATTTTCTGAGAAGTGAGATATTGGCGAAGACCCAGGACGAGGTGGAGAGATTATATCTCCACACTGGCCTGGGAACGCCTCGAGATACCCCAGTCAGAGCTGGCTAATGTGGCTAGGGAAAGGGAAGTTTGGGGTTCCCTGCTGGTGCTGCTGCCCCCGAGACCCGACCTCGGATAAGCGGTTGAAGATGGATGGATGGATGGATGGATGGATGGATGGTGAGATATTGGTTGGAAAATTTACATGAGTGGAAATGGCGTTCATATTACATAAGGGCCATGTTAACAGGGTCTATCAGAGACAATGAAATAAAATGAAATACCGTTTTGGCATGTCAGTTTTCCACTGAGGTGCAGTATTGTCACTGCAGAGGCCTTTTTTAGAACATCAATTAAACCATGGGCCTTTGTGTATCAGCAGATGCAGATAGTTCCTGCCCTCTGTCTCTGGAGCCTTCTGAGCTTGTGGTAGAATATGGACAACCATTAGAAGCCAACTGCAGCAGCACACATACCCATTCTGGGTTAACTTGGAGCAATATAAATAACGATGAAGTATTCTCTGAGGAAGAATATGTTTCATGGATAGAGTCTAACATGACTGTCTGGGATGTGAACCCACAGTGTAAAATAAGGATAAATGACTCGTATGCATGTAGTACAGATCTTCCTTTCACTCTGTTCAGTAAGTATTTTGGTTTACACATGAATTAAAAATAAAAATAAAACAAATTACAATACAATTATTAATACAATAGAAAATAAAATAATGAGTCTCTATTCTTATTTTGACAGAGAAGCCAGAAGATGTTTTCTTGTTCTCCATCAATTCTTCTGCCCATGAAGGAGTAGACTATCACCTTCAGTGTGACATTATCAATGTTGCTCCAGTGCAAACCCTCCTTGTGAAGTGGTTCATGGGGGATACATTGGTGAAGACGGAAAGGTTCAGAAATGAGACCAAAACACCAGTGTCTGAGTCCTCTAATTACATAGTCATTCTCAACAGAACAAACATGGGAACCACGTTCAGGTGCGAGGCTCATATGGACGTTGACGCCCAAGCTTCTCCTGTTGTTTCAGAGATGTCTGTTGATCTTGTAAACTGTGAGTAACACAATACCTCATTACACTGTTGTATCACATTGTGCACAACTGTGCATCCAATGGTGTGTTCCTAATTGAGGTACCATGCTTAAATATTATTAGCTCAATTTTAAGCACAATATGCCTGTTTAGATGCCCCTGAGTTTAAGCAGCATTGGGACCAGATCAATGTGACCGAGGGCAATGTGTCCTTGGATTGTGATGCTGATGGAGTTCCTCCGCCTACGTTCCTGTGGAGCACAGGACAGCAGGAGAAAACTGTTGTGTTTTCAGGAGTGACAGCAAACATGCATGTCCACTGCACAGCCACTAACCAATGGGGAACAAAAACAAAGCAATTTGTTGTTCATGTGATGATGGCGCCTAAAACATCAAGCCCAGATGCTTGGACCAGTCCAGTGGCATCTGACCGAGGTCAACAATTTTCAACATGCTTATGGAATGTTTATTCTCTACAGATTAATATTGTTAACCAAAGCTTTGCGATGTGTTTCAGAATTCAAAAGTGGATCCCGTCCTGTGAATTGCTGCCTTCCCGTAGTGAATTCACTATTGCCATTCAATAGTGAATAGCCCCTGCAATTCACAGGACCGGTTGCCATGCTGCTACCGAGTGCTTTATTTTAATTGAATGTGATTGATTTATGTTTTGATAGAGTGTTCTCTGGAGGTGACGCCTGCCAGCCTGGTGGTGAAGTACGGAGACTCAGTTTCAGTCAACTGCAGTTCATCAAATAAACATGATGTTGTGGATTGGGAAATACCACTTGGAAGACAATATAAAATTAACAACACACTAGTCACTTGGATTACACATAATTTTACTGAATTTAAAGCAATGCCCCTATGCTATACCAATTTGTGTACTACACAACCTCACATAACTCTGTATAGTAAGTATAATTTTGTCTAAATTCACACAAATTAGGTCAGAAGTGGTTTTAAAACAAAATATACTTTATCTTAATAAGTTCTACGTATGGACGTATGTACAAGAAATTATGTACAGGAGTGACAATTTATTTATCCTTCTCTTCTGTGCATGCAGAACCTCCAGATACAGTGTCCATTTCACTGGTGAATCAGAGTCAGATGGAGGAGGGCTCACAGTATGAGCTAGAATGTGATGTCCGTAATGTAGCACCAGTGCAGAACCTCAATGTGCATTGGTACAATGGGACACAACGTGTCTGGAGCCAAGTGAGCAACAGTACTACAGAAGTCCCAACAGATGAATCTTTTAGATGGGTTATCACTCCCAGCAGCAATGATCATCAAGCTAACTTCGTATGTGAAGCTCAGCTAGACCTAAGACTAGAGGGATCGCAACCTCCCCCTACTGTGGTCTCTGAGCCGTACAAAGCCGATGTTCACTGTGAGTTTACCCACAACCATTAATGACTAAATGTGTTTACAAATGTACTGCCTATTCAGATACGGATCAAATGTACTTATTCTATGTCGCCATCAAACAAGCTTTATGTTTATACATTTGATAACTGCTGTAAATATACATGTAATGAATATTTCCATCTGCCAGAGATAATCCAAGGAATTCGTTATATACATTTGAAATTTTACCAAAATATCATATTCTCTAACTGTATGTGTTTATAGATAAACCCCAGATCCGAGAATGTCCAAGTGCATATGAGGGCTTGGAGCATCATTTCACATTGAACATGGTGCCCTGCATAGTCAATGCCAACCCCCCTGCCACTGTTCTGTGGCATCGTCACAGTGTACAATTCAACTCCTCCACGCCACTAACCAGAATGGACTCAGGAACATTTATACTTGAAGCCAAAAATGACTTTAGACAGTCCAGAAGCAATAGGACCATCGACATCACAGTGGGATGTGAGTGTGTTGCCCATCACATCCATGTATGCAGGAAAGATTAGCATACTGCATGATTCCTATCACTTTATTAATCTGCTTTTATTACAGATGGACCTGAATACAATTGCAGTCGTGACTCCTATGGGGTCAAAGAGCACCATATGCTTGACCTTCAATGTACACTGGAGGGAAATCCGAATCCGTTGTTGACATTGTTAAAAGATGGAAAAGTGGTGCCTTTCAAAATGCCCTTGACAAGGAACAATATGGGCCAATACATAGCCAAAGCAACCAACCGTTATGGAACAGCCCAACACATGTTCAATGTTAACGTTTTGTGTATGTTTAAGTAATTACGCTTCTTGACCTGTTGAAGAAACATTAGGCAGACACATAAGTGTGATAGACAACAGTATATTTTAACATATAAATGATATCTTTAGCCTGATCTCAACCTCTTTCTTCCCTAGATGGTCCAGAGTTCCAAGAGGGAAACAACACCTTGAAGGTCAGCAGTGGTAGTGATTTGCAACTGGACTGCATTGCTGTGGGTAACCCTCCACCAGTAGTTTATTGGAAGTACACCTCTGCGCTAAATATTACACATACCGCTAAGGGGCGCCAGAGTATTACCATTACAGGAGCCACGTCTATCAACACTGGGGTTTACATCTGCGTTGCCACGAATGAACTTGGGAACGTGACTAGATCCACCAAATTGATCATTATAGGTAATATTTGTTATTTTGTGTAAAGCAAGTTATGAAAACATATCCCTCAAGTAGGGTATTGAGGGTCTACTAAGCATACGTTATGACACTGTAATAATTGATTCATTAATTTATAATGTTTTTTTTCCATTTGCTTTTTCTTTTTTTCTTGTATTACAGATGGGCCTATTGGCAAAGGCCCACTACGCCTAATTTGGATAGGCTTAATATCTGTAATTTGTGTGGTCCTCCTCATGCTGTTGCTGCTATCTTACTGCAGGAGCAAGAGAAGGCGTGGATTGTATAATCTCCAAAACGATGTCAGCATGGGTCTACTAAACTAAATATAAATGTAAATTGAATAAGTTTATACTTAAATGTACCATAGGTAGAAGTTTTATGTTTTAGTCGGTTTTTAGTACCTATACTGCTAATATGTCAAGTTAAGGCTACCAGAAAATCTAAATCATATTTATTTTCTTTTTGTAAAAACATATAGGGCTACTATAGGGCTAGGTTATTGTTCCTGATGAAAGAACGCATTGCCATTGACCACGTGGCTTAAATAGGCTACCTCTAAGTCTAGCCTGCAATTATTAGGTAGGCTATTATCAGTTATCATATGTTTACATATGCTGTAGGTAATAGGCTAAGTGTTGTAAACTGTTGGGCCATACACTTAATTTATATGTTCAGCCTTTAATGAAGAAACTATCGTTTTGGTTTGAAACACTGGTTGTGCCTACATGGGCCTCCTGGATCAACAGAATATAGATGACTGGTACTTCTCCTTCCCCTACAGCATTTGAAGGCTCACGATTCCTCCCCATACACAGTTGTTTTAAAACATTTTAGATTCTATGACTTTAATGTATTATCTCGCTGCGATTAAGATGGCTTACATGCTTTACACAAGCAGAAAAGGACATTGTATTTGGCAAAAACATTGTGACACCATTGTACAGGTATATAAAATAAACTCAAACTAATTGTTCTACTGAATCAAACGTATGTATTATTTATTTGTTATTGTTATTATTATTATTATTATTATTATTATTATTATTATTATTATTATTATTATTATTCGTATTATTATTTTATTTCTTTTGTATTTACATTTTTTGTACTTTTATTTTGGAAGTAGACACGCACAATACATGTCCAGCTAATTTATTGTTCATTTATTTTTAACATTTATTTTTCTAGAATTATAATTGCACCTGAATGGACAGAATGGTGATCTAAACAAAAACAAAAAAATAGTGCATTCCGGTACTTCTCAATAGAGTGTATGTTAGGTCATCTAACCTAGTAAAAAAAAGACATGCTGTCAACAAGGCTTTCAAACGAATTAATTTCTATATTGGGCAAACACATTTTTAACAGCATCTTGCTTGTGTACAAGTGCCGTAAGTGAACTGTACCTTTAAGAATTAGGATTTGGGAGTGACGCGGATAGGAAAGCCAGTTTATCTTTCATTCCTTCCCTATGAATAATATTTTGAAAATCTAGATCAACGATTGACATACGTTGTGTCTTAATTAGCAATCACGATGCTTAACATTATTTACATAGGCCTACATTAAAATCAAATACGGTGTTGGATACAGTTTCTCATCCAGGGATTTAGGCGTCCGTGTTGGGATACTGTTACTGGGAACTTGGAAGTTCTTTGTACGGTACTTAACAGTACTGTAACTACCGTACTCTGGAATAGCCATCTGGATAAGTTGAACATGGACTGGGGCACAGATCTTTGGGTGAGGTCCTAGGCTGGTTAGTTTTAATACCTGTTCAATATAACAATGTAATTTCGTCACTAGTGATTGATACATTAAACAATCTGGTGCAAACCCATGTCGCGCTAAACATGCTTCCCTCGCCGAAATTGTTCCTTTGTCTAGTAAACTTCTGCGAAATAGCATTAAATAGGGTACCACAGTACAGTAGGCTACTGTTACTGTTAGTACTTAGCATCCGTACTTAAAGAAAAACAATAAAATTCAACGTTTGTGCGTTGTGCATACCTGACGTTTGCAGTTGGAAACGTAAGATTTTAGGTACTGTTAGTGTGCTAGTTAGCTATAAACGACATTCAATACAGTAAAGTATTCTGTACTGTTAACGGCTTTCTCATCCAAAAGCACTACAGTACAGTACGCATTGCAGGCAAAACAACTTTGGCGCGGCATGTTTTGACGTGACTTTTTACTGTAGAAGAATACTGTACAGTACGCTGTAAAAATACACTGCACGTCCGAGTATTGAAAAATAACATCACTATCTAGCTAATGTGCATAATACTGTACATCATATTGACGACGTTATTCATAACCCATGAAAGGGAATTTGAGATATTTGTTGAAATCTTAACGATCACAGTGTAGCTCTAGAATTATTAGCTTTTAACGGCATACGTTACTTGTTACAGTTCAGCTCAGCTGTTGTTATTTTCATGGAGATATATGGATGCAAAACCTCTTGAACAACTTCCTCGTTCGTCCATACTTGCCTCCGGTGTATACTTATACTGTTACATGCAAACATTACATAGATTTTTATATGGTATTGATATTGTACTGTACTGGATTTAGCCTAGTGTACATTTCTCCTATTTTGTTCTTTCATAATGTAAGAATGTCACATATTTGAATATCAGAACTGAACTGAAATCAACAGTAGCCAAGAATATGTAAGGTAAGAGGAGTGTACTGTAGAAGGTTCTGACCTGATTAAGGAGCAGCCCACTAGGCCTCTTCCCTAGGTGCCAGTGGAACACCCTAATTAATTTTGCCATAATTTGAGTTAGAAACATCTTACCCTGTCACTAGTGCTAATTTGTAGTTGTACAATTATTCATATACTTGGGTTACTTGCAAAACAGTTTTATTATTGCTTTTAACAGCCTGCTCTATCTGTCAGAAGGGACTAGGCCTAGACTTGGACCCGCTGTAGGCTTAATTGGTGTTGGCAACGCTTGGCATCTGTCCCCTCTCTCCATGTCTGTAATCCACTGGCTATTTTAAAACACAACTTTTCAGTGTCCAAGATCAGTGCTTGGGCATTAGCCTTGATAGTGACATTTAGTAAGCTTGTAGGCCAAACACTTTTCCTCACACCTTAGAGAACAGTAGCGTGCCGTAGCCTGGCTAGTTTCTGAAGACAGTGTGACTCAAGATGGAAACATTCACCCTAGTCCTGTGGCAATTACTTCTCAGTATGACTCCTATAGAAGTTATTGTTTGTTCAGTCAATGGCAGTGGTGTTTTTGAGTGTTCGAAGGGTTAAGACTGGAGGACACAGATTGGTGCTATGTCTTATTCGTCTATTGGTAGAATATGCTATCAAATGTTATAGGATCCGTTATAGCTATGCAAAATGTTATGGCATGTTAACATGCGGTCTTCCTATGACAATGCTCTAGGTATACTGAGTGTTAAGAGTTTCATTACCAGGTCTGGTCTGGACATTGTTTTATTATGCTAGGCCTAAGTGCATGCATTTCTCTGGCTTGTTGGCATGTAAACATTCTTGAATTCCTCATCATCTTGTCGCTGTTTGACACAAATGGGCCTCCCTTTTAGTGAAGAAAATATTAGTAGCATACCACATGTTAACCAGGATGCATAACAACTACACAGAGTACTTGTGGGATCTTTGTGGGAACACTGTGCAATATTGGACATAAAATATTGACAAATAATTATTTTGTAAAAATTCAAATTCACAATAAAGCTCTATAGTTTTGCAAAAAATAAAGAGTGTTATTGTATATTTGATATTATAGCAACACAGTCTGTAACACAACTAGCTTTTGTGGTTTAATTTATTGTGTTTTAGCCTACTCAAAGAGCAGCAAAGGTTAGGAGGAACAACATGATGTTGCTTGTCAGCGATTCCACGCCTCCATACTGTAAATGTTCCCTAGTTTGGAAGCTGTTTGAAAGAGAGAGAGAGAGAGAGAGAGAGGGGGAAGGATTGAGTTTAGATATCATGTCTCATGTCTCGCATGCTTGTCAGAGCATGAATGTGTCACAAAAGTTGTGTGAAAACACAACACACCTTTATTTCTGGGCTAGCATTTCTGAATCTATTGATTTCATTTGTTTGTGCAGTCCAATCCAATTACTAACACAGCTAGCATAGTAATACATGAGTAATACATGACATTTAATTTAATAAAGCACTGCACGTTTCCTACATGAAGGTGTAACCCTTCCGACACAGCACTGCAAGCAGGAAGTTTTGATAGGCTAATATCACCATCATTCTGGGTTGTGTACACAGGGAGAGGAGCTGTGCAGAGCAAATATATCATACAAGTTCTTTGACATCATGTCAGCCTCTGCCTCATCCCAGATCTGTTGTAGCCTGCATGTTCCGGTGACGAGGGTTAACGCTGCTGTCCTTCCTCCTATTCCTTCTAGGACCAGTATGACATCATTGAGAAGCACACGCAGTCTGGTCTGGAGCTGGTAGAGAAGTATGTGAAATTTGTGAAGGAGAGGACCGAGATAGAACAGAGCTATGCCAAGCAACTGAGGTAGGCCTCATTCCAGTAAGGTGTGTGTGTGTGTGTGTGTGCGTGCGTGTGTGTCTCAAATGAATTCTCATAGGATTTGTGTGTGTGCGCTAAATGCTCTAAGGCAGCATCTAT
This sequence comes from Aphredoderus sayanus, assembly GCA_027564795.1. Classification (NCBI taxonomy): domain Eukaryota; kingdom Metazoa; phylum Chordata; class Actinopteri; order Percopsiformes; family Aphredoderidae; genus Aphredoderus; species Aphredoderus sayanus. Next base: position 15,335 of record JAODUG010010820.1, on the reverse strand, counting down.
TATTAACTATAAGCTACAGATCATTAAGAACAACATCCATGAAATGTTTTTGTGGATCCCCCCCTCCCCTCTCCAAGTTGAATAGCTGCTGGTAACATTTTTGCAGGGGTCACATGACTAGTCTTGGCTCGAGTCAGGCTTGTCTCCTTATAAACACTGGCCCCATTCTCCAGCTGCAGTGCTCTGCTCTCTCTGTCCAGCCATCTCTCCTCCCCTCTCTCTCAGACGTCTTCCAGGCCCACATCTGTGGAACGCCAGGCTTCGCCGGAGAGTAGAGGAGAGGAAGTGGGAGCAGACGGAGCAGACTGGCACATGACAGACAGGATGTGGTCAGAAGGAATGAAGTGAAAGAAGGAAGGAAACAGGGAGAGCAGCTATTTTAACCGCCATTTATTTCTCAGTCCCATCTTGTAAAAAGAATAAAAGGGCTATTTCAAAGAGCGGAATAGTTTCAGTACTCAATTTTAGTTTCTTTAGATTTTTAGTGACTGCAAGCTAATATAGCGATTTCAGCAGTTCTGCAGAAATGCCATGGCATCAGAAACTTCACATTTAAGGTGATATTTTACCAAGAGTGGCCCAGACAGGATTTTTAAAAACTAAATCTGTGGTGCGTGGGATAGGATTGAACACATGCTTTTTTTTTTTACAATGTAAAGTCATCTGTTACCACAAATGAATTGGCCATTCATTAAAAATTAAGTAATTGCAGCTTGACTGATTGCTGCCTAAATAACAGCTATTTAGTGTATCTCTCCATTAAAAAAAATTATTTCAATTTCCACAGGAACCTGTCAAAAAAGTACAATCTCAAACGAGGCAGCAAAGATGAACCAGATTGCAGGTGAGCCCTTGTGGTAAATCCTAAAATCTCTCCTAAACTCAATTCTGCATAATGTACTGTATGGCAACACAATTTTTTCCTTTCTTGCATGCCATTGATTTCTCAATGATGCAACTATATAATTAGATTTTCTGTATACAAATATTACACACTGAAGCACAAATCACAGGCAGAACACAATATTATTCTTCCTTTTAGGAAGGGAAGCAGGAATAAGTAAGTCATGAACATATCATTGCTTACCTCCCTATAAGCTTGTGTATAAAAAACTCTTTACACTGTATTGCTGGCCCCATCCTTTTGGTTCCTTAACTATGCAAGCCTTGTGAGACCATTCTGATGTTGCGAGCTTCCGTTTGACTTCGCTGCAAGAATCAGTCTGGAGAGCTTCAGTCTGGTCAATCAGCGTTGTATTGATAGCTACGGGTGTGGTTTAGACGGACAGACAGCAAAACAACTCAAAAACAACAATGGCGGTTTCTAAAGAGGTTAACGTAGATGCTGCAGTAGCATCAGTTTTATTATCGGAGAATTTATTAGAAGAGTAAAGAATGGCAGTAAAGGCTGTTCTCGATGGAAAATATATTTTCACTGTTCTCCCGACTGGCTTCGGCAAGAGTTTGATCCGTTTGATTCAACAACTGGCTTTGCTGGTTCACAGTTTGTCCAATCACCTGCTAAGTATTTTTTGAAAGCTCTTACCCTTTTCATAACAATTTCAATGGATGGTTGTGGAACAAACCATCTGGCAGGTCCGGTTATAGCTATGCTCCATTGTCTGTTTTCCCTCCTGCTTTTGTACTGTAGATTCACCAGCTACCAGTCCTTCTTGGATGTCCTGACTGAGACCAATGACTACGCTGGGCAGAGGGAGCTGATTGCAGAGAACATGATGATGAACATCTGCATCGAGCTCACCAAGTACCTTCAGGAGCTCAAGCAGGAGCGCAAGACGGTGAGCTGTAGTGCACAGTGCTGGAGAGAAGACACTATGAGATCTATGTGGCGCTATTACAGTTAACCCAAGGCAAGAGCGTTACGTTGGCATACCCGCACCATAGGTGTTAAGAACCAGTAACACTGTTGGCAGGGCAAAGTAATGTACGCGGCTAGTGTGGCTTTCACTATTGATTTATAATGGGTCATGCTTCACACTATGGACTTGCCCAGACGCTCGTGCATGTGTTTGGGGGCGGGGGGCTGTCATTCTTAATCTTACGAGAGACACTGGAATGCGGAACACGGAGTTCGCTCACAGCCTTTCAATGCAGACATGATGTCTCAGAAGAGACACGCTGGTATTTGTTTTCTTGTCTGTTTGTCTTTGCGCCTGTTGCTCATTGTTTGTTCTGTTTCCTCTGCCCATTGACTGACTGACTGACTGACTTAAGTAGTGTCTGCCACTATTCACTGAAGTCTTGCTCTGTCATCTGACCCGCCCCTGCCCCACCCTCCTCACTCCGTCTCTATTTTTATGCCCGTCTGCAGTATCTGTCGGAGGCCAAGAAATCCCAGCAGAGTTTGGAGTGTACATATAAACAGCTTGACAGTGTAAGTCAGATTGGTTCTTTCTTCGTTTCTTTATTATAATATAAACAAACCAACATTGTTTCCGACCAATATGGCTAATGTTTAATATGTCATTGCAGTGCTTCACTACAGTACCATTTCGAGGTGTATCACAAACCTGTTCCTCTTTTGTGATGACAGGACAGCTTGCAGTCCAAAACGAACCAAAGATGATAATGCTACTAAATAATAGGAATGCCGCATGGCCAGTTTTATGCTAAATGGAGGAGTTTACCTTTTAATTGTGCTTCATGACTGACTAAAGCCTCACTCCACAGAATAGGTGGGGTTAACTGAACTGACCACAGGCTGTCTCTCTGCTGGCTCCCCAGAGTAAAAAACGTTTTGAGCGGGAATGGCGGGAGGCAGAGCGGGCGGCGCAGTATGCAGAGAGAACCGATCAAGACATCAACGCCACAAAGGCCGATGTAGAGAAGGTAACACCTAAGATGAGGATAGAAAGGTCATTGCAGTGAGATTACCACCTAGTTATGTGGTAGAAAAGATGCAGTCTTACTGTATACAGTAGTATTTGATTATTGTTATCATTACTGATTATTTCATTCTTGTTTAGACATGGTTCTGAATCCATGTCATTCATTTACAATGTGGTTCTGTTGCATTACATGGTGCATGGTTTGTTAACTACCAGGTCCATAAAATTTGCAAAGGATTTATTAACACTGTACAAATGGTTTTTTGGATTAAATCAGACATTTGTACACTCCCAGTACAAACACCATAACTGTTTAGCACCACTGCCAATGGGATAGGATTAGTAGTACTTGGTTCACCTGTGTTGTGTGTGTGTGTGTGTGTGTGTGTGTGTGTGTGTGTGTGTGTGAATGTATATGTGTCTTTCCGTCTCTAGGCCAAACAGCAGGCTCACATGAGAGCACAAATAGCAGAGGAGTGCAAGAATGACTACGCAGCACAGCTGCAGAAGTACAACAGGGAACAGAACCAGTTCTATTTTAACGACATGCCACTCATCTTCAATGTAAGCGAACGGCCCTTAAAAGCCACCGTTATTGAACTCTCTGTGGCAGTGCCTTAGCATTCAGCTCGTTTGTGTCCTCCAGAAATTGCAGGACATGGACGAGAAGCGGGTAAGAAAGCTGGCGCAGGGCTACATCGTGTTCGCAGACACAGAAAAGCATGTGATGCCCATCATCGGCAAGTGCCTGGAGGGTATTACCAAAGCTGGCACTAATGTCAATGAGAGAAATGTGAGTTGGACATGCCAAATACGAGCACTAAGCATGTACACACACGGCACAGACAGACTAACACACCACGTCACATGCTTATAAAGCACTTGGCGCATGATTTTGTAACACCTGTTCCTTTCCCTGTGCCCATGCAAGCAGGACTCCATGGCTTTAATAGAGCAGCACAAATCAGGCTTTGAGCGACCAGGGGATCTAGAGTTTGAGGACTACAGTCAGGGAATTAACCGGGCTTCCTCAGACAGCAGCCTGGGGACCCCCAAAGGGCCACTGGACCTTCTGGGGAAAACCAGGAACAAGAACTTCTGGCTGTTCAAGAAGAGTAAGGTAGGTGTCTCCTCACCAGGGAGCACCACTGTCTTGCCAGTATGTCTGCTCTCAACCATGAGCAGGTACGAAAAGCTGAATGGCAGTCAGGAAAGCCGAGCCACAAAGACTCCTGCCGTCGCCCAGGAGACCCGGCAAATGAGAGTTGTCCTGACGGACCTGTGGCTGCGCAGACACACACGTGCACACACATAAGCACAAACGCACACCTTCTCATCTCTAAAAGTGAATTCTAATGATGCATGACGATCACGTTAGGCACACAGCACCTTTCTAGAACAGGTCCTTTGCTTGACTGTCCATGGCTGTGAATAAATAAGCACTCTGACCACCCCCACCCCCCACCCCTCATTTTCTCTGCAGCATGGTTTCTGATAGGTCAACCAGCAGTCCACATTCTGCTGTGTTTGTGCTTCATCAGCACGGGGCACAAACAACATTGCATTTCCCCTCTGCGGGCATCCACAATACACACTGGCCCCATTATGCGGCCCAGAACCTAGCATTATGTCGCCCATCACAATAACACCGTTGTGCAGATGATGCTGGGTTCAGGGGGTCAGAGAAGCTGGCGCGGGCCCAGTCACACGATTACATCCTGGCTGCTTTTACAGGCCTAGCGGTAACGCTCATGAGTCAAATGGGTCCCACTGCACATCATGGATTGTATCTGAAAGCAGCATTCTTAAGAGACATCTTGCTCCAGAATGAAACCAGGGATAAGAGTGGCTGACCACTAACCGGCTAACTGCAGCCCCAACTCTGCACCTCTGCACGAACACCCCGCCCCCTGCCCTCCGCACGTGCTTTCCACTCCTTCCCTAGCGCTGCTTTATTTGAACACTCCCCCAGCTCTGCATGTTGCTGACCAGCTATGCGCCTCTATATGTGCTCATGTCCTGTGCGTTTGTGTTGCAATGCAGCTGTAGGAACAAGCAGCCTGTATCCCGTCTTGGCTTGATCGAGCTTTGGTTTGACCCTGGCCTTGATTCCTGCTTCCTCCAATACTGTAGATAGACTTCCTCCAAACTGCTGTAGGAAGCGAAGCAGAGCAGTGAAAGTGCACGTTAAAGATAGTCCGTAGGCCCATTATCAAGGCTGGTGTGTTCCGGAATAGTAGGTAGCCCGTCTGTGTTATTTAATTTAATGGTTCCCACCCACGTCCACAGCTCCCTTGTTAGAAGCTGGGCTGACCCTCGATGGTTAGCCTAGCCTAGATTAGCATTGTGCACTGTAGCATGTGTTTAACCTCCTTCGTTCAGGTCATGCAGGCCATTCTTCATGGGCCCTATCGTACAGGACCTCGTGAGCAGGCTTTCAAAAATAGACCTATATTTAATTGCAATTGATCTTTTAATTATTTAGGCCAAACTGAGTGGGTGGCGTTGGGTCATGGACTGTGGGGGGGGGGCATAAATCTGCGTGACACCTACTGATTGCTGATTGGTCTGAAGAACCAATGCTTTTCATTGGTTATCTCTAAGCTGGCTTGGCCCAGTTCCTCAGCAAGGCTCTTTTCACCGTAGCTGGTGCTGAGCCGCTGTGGGAACTGTGGCCTGGTGCTGATGAGTGTGTGTGTGTGTGTTACTAAGGTAACAAAGAGACAAATGTGTGTGTGTGTGTGCTCTCTGTGGGCTTGTTATGCTGGGACCGCTGCAGTGTTGTCCTCCTGCCAGTGTGGTGTGCTTTATGGTGTTGACGGTGTCTCTTTCTTTCCCTTGTCTTTCCCTTGTTTGTCTCCCCCAAAACCCCCAACCCCTCTCCCTCATGCCACCCCGTTCCTGCACACCTCATCTATGGGTCCCTCCCTGACCTTCCTCCCCTAAGCTCTCTCCCTCCGTGCTCCCTCCTTACTCGACACCCCCTGCCCCCTCGCCCGCTAACGGACCCCCCTCCCCCAAGTTTGGCCGGGACCCTCTGTCGTACTGTTTGAAGGAGATCAATAAGACAGTCAAACCCAGAATCTCTTCCTTCCGGACCCTCCGTAGATCGGTGAGTCGTCAGAGGTCATGGGTCAGCGTTTGGGGGGGACCTCCCACCACTGTCGGCGCTTCCTGTTTGCTAAAGTTCGCAAGAGTGACCCAGTAGTTGAAAATGCGTACAGGTGCTGAATTAGTAGTCAAAGCACTATGCTCTCAAAATTAGTTATCCTAGTTATGTATCTAAAAAGCCTCTTAACTTTTTCATGATTCATTTAAATTGCATTTTAACAAAGCAAGCTGAAAACATGTCACAGTGGTCACATTTTTAGGGTTGAAACCAATAGCCACAAAGGATATTATTTATTGTTTAAATAATATCTGTCTTTTTCCCCCTCAGCGGTTTACTCCAGAAAGGATCATGGTAATATTTGCTCATAAAGCCAGTGTTTTGTAATAATTACCACATCTGCACTGCCATAACTGACTTAACTTTCCCATCAACTTAATCCTCACAAACCTGTTGTGGAGCCTAGTTTATGATACTGTATGGTATGCACAGGCCCTGAGGAATTTGTTGAAGAGGTGGCCCCCTGGTGGCGGTAAAAGGGAAAGCTGCTTTGTATCACAGTGGGAGCTGGAACAATTTTATTTTAAGATAGTTTATCCTTATTTTCTCTCATGTTTGATACATTTATCTTTTCTTTCTGCTTTCACTGGTGATAAAGGTGGCTATTTGGGTTCAGCTTTATGTATATTTTAGCTGAACCAAAAAAAATGGTGTCGGCAATATATTGTTCAGACTGATATTGTCAGTTAGTTATCACCATGGATTCAAATCAAAGGGTGGCAAAGTGTTGTTTTGTTTTCCATGGCTACTGGTTATGTGAAACTGTTGGTGTCATACCGAGGGTGCGTAACTCTCTCTTCCTGTGAACTCGCAGCCGACAGTGACAGAGGACTTTGGCCATTTGCCCCCCGAGCAGCGAAGGAAGAGGTTGCAACAGAAATTTGATGAAATCGGCAAAGAGCTGCAAAAGGAAGTGGACCAGAGGTGTGTGTGGGAGGGACTGTGGTTTCCTGTCAGTACCCTGAATCATCCTGTAGTTTGCATTATAAATATTTAATATTTCTGCGCCGCAGGTTGGTTTGTGTGTGTGTTGATCAATGTCATACTTAAAGTGTGTGTTTGTGTGCGCGTGTGTGTATTTAAGTTTAAATTGTTTACCTAGCTTCATGCTCTGCAGGAAGCCTCTTTCAAATAAGCCTTTCTCTCTGTCTCCCCCACCCTCTCTTTTCTCCAGCGAGGCACTGGGGAAGATGAAGGATGTTTATGAGAAGAACCCCCAGATGGGAGACCCGGCCAGCCTGGCTTCGCAGATTAGCCAGACGGCCCAGAACATTGAGCGGCTGCGGGGAGAGCTTAATAAGTATGAGGTAGTGAGACCCTCTGCTGTTCTACCCCATCTATACAGATTCAAACAGGCCCTGTGTTGTGTGCTCTTACATATTCGATGGGTTTATATCTAGGGATGAATGCTCGTGGATGGTGTTTGTTCTTCTCCCACAGACTTGGCTGGCTGAGGCGGGGGGCAGAGGAGATGCGTTCCGCTACAGACCTCCCACCTACAACAACAACAACGGAGCTCATGACCTATACAGGTAAGGCGTAAGTGACCCATATATTCCATTTGTATTTTTTATATATGTATATGTGAGTGTGACCATGAAGTCCCCTCCCCCCTGCAGCCCTGACGGCGCCCACTCTGATGAAAGCACCCCCGACGCGTCCCAAGCCATCTACGCCGAGTTCGACGACGACTTTGAAGACGAGGATCTGACCGCGCCCATTGGCAAATGCACAGCCATGTACAACTTTCCCGGTAATTCCCGAGAAGGCTGCGACGTCTTCCTTGTTTCACCTCACGCTGCTGGTTGAATCAGAAACTGGCTGACCGGCTGACCGGCACTTTCATTTACCATTGTGTTTTCCCATGTGAAGGCGCCAGCGAAGGAACCATCTCCATGCAGGAGGGGGAGGTGCTGGCCGTGGTAGAGGAGGACAAAGGCGACGGTTGGACTCGTGTCCGAAGAGCGAATGGGGACGAAGGGTACATCCCCACTTCCTATGTCACCATCTCACTCAACAATTGACAGAGCCCTGGGGGGAATAGACACAAATAGGAGGAGGGACATTTTAGCTTGCTGCACCTATATTTTTCCATGGGACCAAACATGAAGAAGCCAGGGCACCAAGGGCAGGACCACTGGTGTATCCTTGTGGGGAGCATGGCCCATCGAGGTGCTTTGATTTCTTAATAGCTATGTGCTTCTGTTTGTGTGACCATATGGAGAGTGAAAAGGTGCCAAAACTATGTCCCACCAGTCTAGACTGATGATAATTTAATCCACGTTTTCATGGCCACCGCTGAGATCTATGCAATATGTTTTATTGTATGTATTTTTTAAACTTTGCATTTGTTGTTTGTTTCGCAAAACAATGCGGGATTGTGATTGCATCTGATGCTGTCTGAGTGAAGTGCTAGCTATGTGCCGAAATGCTAGCTTCTGAATGTGAGAGGACGAATGAGACAAATGAGTAGTGCTGCTGCCAACACTTAATACCAGTACAGCATTTTTACCTCACCAGCTTACAAACTGCTCCTGATGTCTTGAACATAAATCCTAGACATTTCCACCTTTTGAGACTGGTACAATGACCAATAGCCCAGTGGGTGGCGGTCCCAACTTGGTGGTATGCATGTCTGCGGTAGTGTGGCTTTGTTGTTTTCTTTCATCTGTGAGGCCAAAGATGTCAACAATGCTCTTACTATGGTAGGAACGATGCATACTATACATCAATGACATAAATCCTCAAGACAATCACAGCCATGTATTTCCCCACTGGTCAACGTCAACCTAGAACTGCCAATGGTTAATGGTTTTTAACATTAAGAATTTCATGTTAGTACTGAAAACGTAATTTATTAAGAATGTTGCTCTAAGTAAGAATTTCATGTTTAAATTCTAGATTTATGGATGTTCTCACTATTTCCCCTTGCACACAGTCTGTAGCCACACTAGAAATAAGACTTGTATTTATATAAAATATATATATTATTTTTTTTAGCTATTGCAATACCACTATTGTCTTATTAGCTTTTAACCAAGATTATTATAAATAAAGTGTGTTACATTGTACAGTATATACATTACTGAATATCTTTTGTGATATAGCTGATAGGTATTCCTCTATTCAGGTTTAGGTCAAACTTCCTTGTTTCAAGTCACATCATTTGTTTTTGTATTTGTTTTTGTTTTGAGCCAGACAAAAGGATTACTCTTTATGTAACTGACTCATATGTTTTGGTGCCTTTCTGTTTTAAAACATGTATATATCTTTTGTTTGTGTAAGACTTAATAAATCTGAAGCACATTTATTTCAAACTTCTAAGTGGCTGTTATTTTTGGACATGAAGAGGTTGTCTTTTAACTATGCCCAGTCCAGCATGTTTCCTGCAGGTGGCAATGTTGCTTCATTTCTTATTTGTAATTCAACATTGCTCACCTCCACATAATTATGTTTCCATTGTAAAGCATGCATTTGCATACATGATTAAAATACACTCGCTTCAAAAAATCCTTTTTTTATTGCTGCAAATATAAGCTTTGTCATTCCTTCCCTACACTTTTTTCCAGAGCCTAGAAAGGGTATCAAGCTGAGCTCAGTCAACGGTGGGGTATAAATTCTCAATTTGGCAATTCTGTCGTTTCTCAAATGGAGAGGAAAATCAAAGTGAGGACAAAATGTATCAGGTCTACATGTTTCTACTGTATGTTCAGCTAAGTGAGCAACCATCTTGGCTGCAGGGGTAGCACTGAGTGACGTGTACGCTCTACGCTGAGGGGAGTATCATCATTTGTATGCAAAGCCTTAAGGCTCTACATACGTACGTTAAAGGTCAGCTTTTCTATAGGATTACTGATTCTATGTAATGCACTATGCAGCCAGTAAGGGAATGTTAAGGTAAGTGCTGGGCTTCTCAGCACTTCACCTCTGTCTCAACCTGTCAAATAGGGGATGGAAAAGAAGTGGGTTTACCTCAGCTGTCATATGATAGCGTTAAGAATGTCTTTTATTTCCCACACGTCACAACTGGGAGAATGATGGAGCTGCTCCAATGGTTTGGAAAGTATATGCTTATATGAAAGAGTTTGTGGGAAGTTGAATTTCCCAAGGAACTATAGATGTCATACCAAAAGAGATAACCATCTCTGAGCATATCCATGTTTGGTAATAATTTTTTCGATGCAGACTGATATTTTATTATAGGCCGTATAGGTTTACTGCAATCCATAAATGCATAGTTTCCTAATACTATTATTTTGAAAAGGTGGACGTAATGATAACATTTTTGAATCAATACATTTGGTAACTTGTGTAATGGATTTTACTACCCGAGGCTGGAGTGAGTTGTTTTCTTAAAAGATGATAAAGCAATTAGAAAATCAACATCCTTATGGACATGTGAGAGGTTTTGCATAACTTATTTATTTTCATGTCTTTTTTTGCATTTAACTATTTAAATAAGCATTGCACTTTAAAGTTAAATAAAAGAGACTGATCCTTTGTAATGAGTCTCAAGGGATGCTGGGTAATGATCTGGTCCATGGTGCCATGGTTACTGGCAATGTGTGTTTCAACATTTTACTCCTCACAGCCGCAGTAACATACTGTTGGAACTTGGAAGTAATTTTGTAAGAGCTTCACAAAGACCTATGTATTAATAGACAAAACCTTGGTTATTTGAAAACATTGTAGCTTATTAGCATACTTGAAATGTTAGCAAGTGATACGCCTCTGGCAAAACCTCAAACAAAGTCTTCTGTCAGTCACCAATGATTCGTGCTCCTTTTAGTATTATGTGTGGTGCTACAAAATAAGCAATTATTTATCTGTCTAGTGCAACAGAGGCGATTAAAGATTTAGGAACCCTTTTTCTACAGTGGAGTGTGGTTTGCCAATAGGTGTCTGTATATTGTAGATCTAAGCACATTAACTAACGTTAGTTCCTTCAAGTTCTTTTGAAGAAGACTTTCCCCTGCAGATTCTTAAAAGATTTGTAATATTCATTAATAATCAGCATTCACTCAGGTCTCATAAGTGGACCTTATGAGACCTATTTCATAGCAAGTAGAAAAAATGCATTTGTCGCCTCTTCTATTGCTCTAGCTTGGTTCCGTACATGTACATACAGTACACTACTGTTCTGCAGTCTCTTACTGGCTTGCAACACACAAGTGTAACCTGTGCTTTAGTCAGCCATACAGTGGATGTATTTTACATAAAGGACTCCTAGCCTGCCCAACATGGGTAATTTATACATTTGCTGGCATTTACTGGCATTAGATTAAATTATTATTGTACATTTTGGTAGGTTGGACACTACTGCATCACTGCTAAGCTTCAAACTTCAGAGACAGATCCTGTAGGTAGGCTACTGTCTTTGTGGTCACAAATACACAGCTTCAGTTTGACTTCTCCTCGAGATTCAGTCTGGAGAGGCAAGCAATCCTTTCAATTCTGTCCAGTATATCTAATGTGTGACCAATCAGCATTGTACTGGTGTGGTTTAGGTGT
>JAODUG010010809.1:0-25485 GCA_027564795.1 Aphredoderus sayanus | reverse complement strand
TACCATTTGCTCTTAGTTCAAAAATATATCCCAGAATGCATTGTTCTTTACAGTAAAATACTGTATTCAAGGGAAACACAAATTGGCCGTATTTTTACAGCAATGTGTTTCAATGAGAACAATAAGCATATGAAGTGACATCTGCATTTAGATCCAAGGGCATAGACAAATGTAAATATATTTGAAAAGTGTGATTCACTAATTGTTTCGAGGGCCGTGATGCTTGTGCGTTAGTGCAAGATGAGAACTTATGCACTTATGGCAACTCTATAGCAAGAAAAGTCCGTCCAGTGTAAATCGATAAATACAGAGAGGGATATTATGGTAGGGTTACAGAGATTTGGATTTAGGGGGGATGGCTTTGATTTGTTACCTGTCTATTTATGGAAACATAGCCTGCTCAGGACACTAAACAATACATTTCAGTGAGTGCACCAACTGCTATGGTACCACCCCGCCACCCAGAGGAAGATTGTGAAACTGCAAATTTAAAAGAATTTATCGTGCCTTTGACCCTAACCTGTTTGTTTTGTTTTCACGTGTCATACAGCCTGTACTCTGGTCAGTCATGTGGAGCCAATGTCTGAAGTCTATTCACTGAAGCTTCCTTTACCATCCACAAAGGTGAATGGCCACATCATAGAATGCTGTGGAGATAAAGCATGTGAAACATCACTCATTGACTCAGGTGACTATGTATAAATAGTACAACTAATTAATACATTATTAAACTAATAGTACTATGTAACAGAAAACAAATAAGAAAAGGCTATCCATTCATCTATAAATAAACTCCAATTTAAGGTAGCATCTGTTGGGTGAAAAAACAAATTATAGCATGTACGGTATAGGCAAATTCTTTATTTATTCTTTATTTATACTTGTATACAGTATATTTTACTTAGTTTCTGCTAGCAACATGTATTGTAATGTATTATGTATGTTAGTGAAACTTTTATTTTAGGGCAATTTCCCATGTTTGTACTGTAAATGCATTAATTCCATTTGGATGATGATATGTTGTGGCTAATATAAATCAAAGCAGTGATGGCAATGATTAATGCTGATATTATGTATTCCTAGATAATAAGGATGTCTGCACTCTAGACAGTGTTGAGATGGACCTGCCTGGAGAGCAACCATCAGCTACAGTTCAGGTTTGGAGATATAACTACATAAACGAAGAATCAGGGAACTGCCCACCCAGTTTCACCAGAAACCATTCAGAGCCACAGGAGAATGAGTGGTGTGGGGCATAATGTCCTCCTTGGTAAAATATTTTCTTCGTATTGAGAAAAGATTACGGACACATTTTGCATTGCACCTTGTTTTGACATCAGGAAAAAAAGCACTTCTTCAGCTACACAAGATACTGAAACAATTCCACAGGAGGGATTGGACAGACTTCCTCTACTAATACAAGCAGCTTTGTAAACCTGTAGTGGATCTCTCCCGAATTACTTTTTATATTACATCCCAATCATGGACATTTTTAGCCTTGTGTAATAAGGAATTAACCTGCTTAATCAGTATAATCAGAGATGGGTACACTGATGTAATTAGGGTGGTGGGTGGTGTTTATGTCCACATAATCTGTGGCAGACTGTTGTTCCTCTTATTATCAATAGACTTTTGGAAATGTTTTTAGAGTGAATTGGGATAACAAAAACATTACCATACTTTCCAGTCAAGTCCATTGTAAGAGCATCAGCCAGCATGGCAGGTCTTTTTTATTTATTTGATAAAGGGAGTATATATTTGTCATATTGAAACTACAGTAAGTGGTTGGCTACTTGTTTGCAAATCACAGTCAATTATTTATTTTTATTATTTTCTCGTGGCTATCCAATTGTTATCCAACTTGCAATTGAAGGTGTGCAAAATGATATGCAGAGCATAAAGAATTTCAAAATCATTATGGTCTAAATAGATTGAAATCATGTGATCGATCGGGTAATATATGGAAGGGAACGTAAATACACAGACAGCAATATGTAAAAGTCATTCACTAATTAAGACCTATAGAGGTATATGCACCTTAGATGGACACATAACTGACTCTCATATCTAGGAAATGTTCCACCTGTTGGCCAGCTGTGAGCACAACATAGACTAATGAAACCTTGCCCATAACAGAAAATGTTTCAGTTTTTTCATGCACCCATTAATAGTACAGATACTGTAGAGCAATGTATAATGTATGTAAATGTACAGCACATGTATTTTATATAATTATGCAAAAGAATATTGTAATGTGTCTGTCTGCAAGAGACTGAAATAGCCAGTGAGAAGGCAGCATGTATTATGAAGGGAAGCCATCTGCAAGGTGTGTGTGTGTGTGTGTTTGTGTGTGTGCCTTCTGGTGGACAAAAGTCATAACTCAGTTGATTAGGCTATATCTGCCTAATGGTATTCTTAGCTATAACACAGTAATTGCAATTTAGCAATTGCAATGATGCTTTTATCCAAAGCATTTTATATTGCATCCTGGCATACTAAAAAACTGATTTGGTTCATTACCTAAGTGGTCATGTTCAATAAACTAAAATAAATAAAAACTTTGGTCATTCATTTCATTTTAGATCTAGGCCATTTCAAATAATAGTGTATACAAACTAAAACCATGCTCAGAATTCTGAGAACATGGTGTAACTGATTACTTTTCTACTGATAGGTCAATAAATTCCAAACACATGAAAAACACACACATGAAAAACAACACATAAAATGTACATATGCCAAAAAGTAACATTTTTCTGTAAAATTCGTGTAAAATGATGAATGAAAATGAATGAATAATGAACAAAAAATGAACACAAATTTGAGTACTAGGCTTCATTCAAAATAAATTCCAGAAAAGGTTGTAGAGCAATAAGGCTAAGGAATTATATGGCAAGCAACAACATGGTGTTTATATTGTAACATAACACCAGGGAAGCCTGGTGGGATGCACAATTCAAATCACACTTTTACCAACAAGGTTTTCAATAGGTATTTCTAATGAAAAATGGAAAAAATGCAATGAATTAACAAGGCTAGTTTCTGGAGATACATTATGTGTGCCCTTTTGGATTACTTCAGTCAGCCTTCTTAAAGACTTGCTTGGCAACCACCCCTTGCACTCTCATCTCCTGCAGAGGGGAGAAGGAAAGATGGGGGTCACAGAGAGGACAAATGAGAAAGAAAGAGGGAGGGGAATGTAATTGGATATCTAAGCTCAATGATATCAACACTTCCTGCTCTCACTTCTCTTTGTCCTTCACTCTGTCAAGAAGTCTCAGAAACTAAACAAAGAAAAAAATGATTTTTTTTCAGAGCTCTTATTTCTCAGACCAGAGCACAACTGATGTAATGCAAGCACAGCCTTCATGGTTAGCGGTAATAAAATAAGTATTTGTTCACTCTTCAACATTTAATTTGTAATTATGCATTGCAAAATATGCTTTTGGTATTCCTCAGTAAAGAATAGAGTTATTGGCTTCCACTTGGATGCCAATATCTGGAGGTCAGAAATATCCTAGTTATTGAAATAACTCGTTCTAATTGCACAACATTGGAAAAAAAACGATAATTCCTGATCCTCATTGGTATTTCTGTTCTCTCTTGGACTTTCCTTTCATCGCTAATTATGATAATAGTATTGAAGTGAAACAATACAGAATGCTTGAAATGTTAATTCCTAATTAAAATCTGCCAATTATAAAGGATTGACTAGTGACCGGCTTTGTTAAATCAAACCGATCCCTTTCTGATCCCTTTGTTTAAGCAATCTGGTTATTATTAACATGTATACAAACCAATTGTCCCATGTAGAGTATGTTACATTAATAACTGGTAACATTATATAATGCACACCATACTAATGTGCATGTTGTCAACCATTCAGTGTGCCTATCAATTAAATCAAGCCTCCCCCAAATACTTCCCTGTTCCACCCCCTGCTTTCATTTGCCCCTTTTGTTCAGCATGCGTTGTCTGCTACCTAATCATCCCTACCAAATGTAGCTTGTTGTCCTCTAGCCAGTGAGTCCAGCCTCTCCCCTCCTTCTCCCCTCGCTGTACGCAAATCAGCTTGTCTCCGTCCCAGTCTACTGTTGTCTGCAAGACACAGCAGTTGCATTATTGTGTCCTGTGTATGGATGTCTCTATACAGACACACTCATTAATTCACACAAAGAGGAAAGCCTTTTATTTCATGTGAACACACACACACATACACACCCACTATTGTACGATCTTCAAACAAGAAACAGGAGAGAGTTTGAAAACAGTCTCAGGAGCAGAATTACTCTCAAGATATTCCAAATCAGCCTGTCTCCTAATTGCTGTACATACCCACACACAGTGGGAAATACTGTCGGTCACAAAAAGAACTTGCATGACTTATATATGTTTGCATGAGGTATTAGGCTTATTTGGTTTCGCCTGCAAACAAGTCAAGTAATATTACAGTTCTGGAGTGCAATCTATGAAGTGGCATTAAGCAAAAGCACACACTATGGGTGTGCACTTCGGGCAATCATCTGACTTGGATTCACATTGAGGCTGTATGGAAGTATGACCTGGTTCATTTCACCCACCTCAGATTTGAGACACGTTTTTAATTCGTTTTTGTAACTATGGGCAGACTATAAGGAAGTACAAAATGGGTAAAAATACATGGGCATGCAAACCTGACAGGTACGACCATCCACAGGCCCTAGGTCTTCAGTAAATTCCTGTCCAATGGTGAAATCCATGTCAAAGTTCTTAAAGGTGGTGAGAGTGCGGATCTTCATAGCCCCCGTGGCAGGGTCATGGTTGATCTGTTTAGAGGGTCTCAACAGGCACACTATTTTTCTTAAAGCAAAATTAATATCTGGCAGAGAGGAAAAACAAGTGGGAGAGATTCATCAACTTTGTCGACTTGCGTTAGCAGCAGCAGCAGGCCTATAGTGGACTATGGTTTGCGTGTGCTTGTGTCCGCGGGGTCATTGAAAATGTAGGGCCTACTGACACTGTGGTGTGGCATCATTTTAATTGCGCAGATTAATTTGACATTTGCAGTATACATTTAAATGGTTAAAAATTCGTGATATTGACGGTGATATGGGCTTTCTCAAACCAAGTAGCCTGCTTAAAATGTGCAAGAAAACTGATACGCTAAACGGCACTTCACGAGCCTTTGTGTGCAGAGGAGGAGGGGTTACATCTGTGCGTGCATCGCGAACTAAATGATTATGACTAAAAGGTGTTTCACTATTAAAATACAATCTTACCCAAAGCTGCAAGGTATGCGTCCATATTTTCTTGAGAATCCATGTAAAATGTCCCGGAGTAGTTGGGTTTAGACATGTTCACTTTTGGCATAAGAATAGCAACAACAACAAAAAAAGAACAGCAAAAAATCCCAGCAAAAATTCAAAACGATTGAAATGTTGGTATTTCTTTTCTTCAGTCCCAAGTACAAATCTTACTTATTAATGACGTGCCACTTTGTTCAACTTTAATCTCATTTATGTAATCTGGACAATCCCCACTGAACGGTCGACTGGAAGTGTGCGTCAATGTGTTGTTCCGTATGAAAAATCCACTAAATGATGTTGCTCATTCCAGGAGGTTCCGCAGGGTGCGCGCTGTTTAACTCCCTTTTCGCAACTCCCGCAATATAATAGCTAATGTGCATAAGCTCTCTCCCCCTCCCTCCGACTCGTTGATGACAAAAGATGTTTTGTAGCCCCATGCAGAGAGGGAGGTGCACGGCAGAAGTGAAAGTCTATGCATCCAAATGTTTTCCCTACAAGAGTTCGTCAGATCCTTTGGATAAGGATTATTAAGTTTGTTGATTTAGTTCAAAATAATGAATGATAACTCCATTATGTGAAATCGCGAAGAAACGAACCATGAGCTCAAATCTTTCTTTTATTAAACAACAGGACAATAAAAAGAAAAAATTTATACAACGTACATCAATCCTGCTTTTATTTTCAACATCTGTGCCAATTAACAGTTCATCAGTCTACGCTACATATCAATATAGCCTACCGTACATGTCAGACATTTTTGCTTTTAACCTTAATTATGTTATTGCATGTATTCAATGAGCAAACAAAACTTGTACACATACATGATCCACATAATAATATAATATTAGTCATGTAAATAAATCATGTAAAACTATCTTTTCCTCACGGAGCCACTTTTCTTCTCCTCTGACTTCTGTTTCTTCACGTCTTTCTTTGGTTTTGAAACATTCTCATAAATATCTTTATTTCTGTAAAACAACAATAAAGAGAGTATATTGTGCATTTTGTTAGTTTATTTATGACAAAACCCTTCATGGCTTTATACAGTTTATCTATACAGAGGGCACATTACTTGATCAAATACTTGGCACCATGCCACCAGTCATTGATAGCTGGTAGCTGACAACTCTGGCAACAGAATGAAACAGTTGACTTGAACACGATCTAATGAAATTACACTACTGTGCACGATCTGATGAAATTACATTACTGTGCAGAGTACTGTGTTACTACTGAACCTTCCTGAAAGGACATGGATTAAATTGTGTTGTGCCTCGGCATATCCTTGTCAAGTTACAGGAGGGGTTCTCTTAATGCATGTAACTGGCTTTATGAGTGATACAATTCACCCATTATTCTGGCACCGGAGGAATGGAGACAGAGGAAGCTATCACACTTCTACTACTACTACAGACACTGCCAGTAGAAAAACAGTATGCAGCAGTATGCAATTTGGCATACTCTAATATCAGTCTCTGCATCTAACTCACATTCACAATGTTGTGCAACTGAGCCGGACTTCCAAAAACTGCCGACTGAGAGAACTTTGACCCAAGTGGACATTGAACAGGTTACTAGTTATTAGTGATAGGAATGTATCATGGAACGTCCAAATCTCACACAAACACACACACACACAGTATTCACTCACTTGGAGACTTTCTTGTTTGCTGCCGGTTGTTTGAAAAGTAGGTTTCCATATTCTGTCTCAACTCCCTAAGGCAGAAAGAGAGTAAGGGATACATATTTTCACAACATGGCCATTGAGACAGGGTGGATATGACATAGAATCACTCAAAAGCATATTATGTGTCACTGGCTGGTCTTAATGTCTATATGAATCTAAAATGGTGAATTATAATTATTATTGTGATGAAAATGTAGATCGTTAATTGTATATCCAAAACAACAGTGATAATTTTAAGGTCCTACTGACATAATTAAATGTATGTCCTTGGCCCCTGACACATCATTATCTTGTAGAGGGAGGTGTTTCAGATATCTTGTCTAAGTAGACCTCTGGGACGTGTTCACAGCTTGACTGACATCTCATATCTCTGAAGCCAGTTACATTATGGCAACTGGTGGTCTTACTTATCAACTTATCTCAAACACCTGGCTGTGCATGTGTGTTTGCTGCATCCAACAATCACATGCCTTATATTCATGGAAGTAAAAGTGGAAGTAATGGAATAAAGTTCCTCTCTGGTGGGGTATGTAATGGTGATTATGTATGTATGCACACACCACTGTTTGTAATATTTAAACCACTTGCTGACCTTCATTGCCCAATCAGCCCCAGCCCCCCAGCCCCCCTAGCAAGCTCACCATAGAAGCTTTGCTCTGGGCCACGTTGGCCTGTATGTACTCAGACACAGCCAGGTAAATGAACTTGTACTGGGCTTCAGTCTGCACCATGCCAGAGCGTTGCTCCCGTACCATCTGGATGCTCTTCTGAATATCTATGTCACAGTCCATGCCTGGAGGAGAAGGTGTACACATAAGTTACCTGGCATAGTCTTTTAGGCTCCCGTAAAAGTGAAATAGGCAACTGTCAAAATGGTAGGTACAGTACACGCAGGGAATGCCTCCATACATATGAGTGGTTGTACCCTTTCATGTTTTTGCTTAATTATTGCACCTCCAGAAACTATTGAGAGAATGAGTACTTGATTTTCTTTACCGAATTTGTCAATGGTCTCCAGGATCATGTCAATCACCACAATGGTTCCTGTCCGCCCAATACCAGCACTGGACACATACAAACATACAAGTACATTAATTCAAAATACAGTGCAGCTAAAACCAATTTTAATACTTAAAATAGAAAGCACCGATTACAATGAGGTTCACAAAATTTTCCGGTTTTTGGAACCGGGCACTGAAGACAAACGTTAAAGCTTGAGCGATAATTGCTAGCATGGTGTAAAACACTCTTCTACTGCTCCGTTCTACAGAACATACAACACTCTTTAAGGTCAAACCAACAAACAGCCACCTAATCTTTCATGCATGTTTACAACGATAAACATCTAGGGGATATTTAGTTAATTTAGTTCCCTCAGTTCATTTGAGGGGAAAAGTGGGATCATTTGCTTTAAAAGGTTATGCAGTGATGGAAGATGCGAAGTGGTGAAATGTCACTTTATCTGTGATAGTAAAGGTTTCTCAGGTCGCTCTGCATGCAGGACAATTTGGTTACTTATCTATAACTGTTTGATTTAAAGATGACTCAGTGCCATTTTAGGGTTTCTTAAAGGGAAACACTTAAAGGGCAAAACACCTTAAATGAATAGAGTACATTCCAAACTGTTTAGACAATTCATTGGAATTGCTAACATTACTGGAAACATTCACAAAAAATAATTATTTCTGCTACTAGATGTAATTCTTATATCAAAAAATTGTTTATATGCTAATAGTATATTTGTATATATTAAGCAAACTTTCTCATGTATCCTGTGCCTTATTAAAAGGATCAGGATACATGAAAGTTTGCTTATACAAGTTATATTATCAGACCATCATCAGACATTGTTTGGTGCTGCCATGTTCCATAATAACGTTCTTTTTGCATTACAACATTGCATATTACCTGCAGTGGATAATCATGGGGCCAGCGTCAGGGAACTCTGCTTGTTTCACATTCACTTGAGTGAGGAAACTCAGGACACCCCCTGGTTCTTGGGGAACGCCGTGGTCAGGCCAGCTCAGGTACTGGTAATGCCAAATGGTCCGGATATTTTCACACTACAATTAATAGGAAAAAATAAAGTAATGCAAAACACTCAAACCCTAAAGGCTCCAAAAAACAAAAAACAGCAAGTTGTATTATGGGGGTACACATTAGGAGGTTACCTCATTCAAAGGTGCCATCTCCAGCATTCTGACTTTGTAATCATTCGCTTCCCGTTCTGACACAGACGTCACTATATACGGCCCAACCTCTCTCGAAGAGCCAGGTTCGGGCCAATACGGCACACATTTATTCTGCATAAAAATACAGCAAGACCACCATCAGCCAAACGCATTCAAATGGCAGTTGCGGTTCTTCAGTTCGTACCTATGGTTTGTACTTACCCGTCCCTTCTCCACCTCCCTTGTTGTCATGACAATAATCATTGTGTTCTCCTGCCAGACCATCTGCCAGAAGTCATTGACTGTCGTCGCAAGGCATCCCTGGGTAGCGATGTAAACCTTGGGATTCACAGTCTCCAATAGCGTGTTCTGCAAAGACCATTCAGCGAATAAACCTCAGTACAATCACAAACAATACAAATACCCAAATGCGTAGAAATTATTGTCAATATTTCTTCTACTATTAAAATGTAAATGGAATGTGCCATAAAGGTAAATAGTTGTGTTACTTACTTGCACGTAATTGGCATTAATGTAGTCTGAACCAACAACATTGGGATCTGCGTTCTGCAGGATCACCCGGGTGTCATTGACTTGGTGGTGGAAAAGAAAGGAATGCGGTTTGATAATAACATTGAATAGGATGTTACTACTAATATGTAGTGACTTTACGTGTGGGATTTAGTTGTAATTAAAAGCATTACTCACAGGGAAGAATGTTCTTGTATCGGTTTTTGCTCTTGTTTTCTGGCCTCTGGCCCTCCTCTCTGCTTTTCTTCACCTTTGCTTCTTGCTTTTGAAGAGCCTGTGTGTGTGCATGAGAGAGAGAGAGAAAGAGAGAAAAAATGTGGGTTCAAATGCTATATAGTACTGCTATCCACCAGCAGATGGCACTATACAGCCGTGTTTATAATAGTCTCAGGGTATTTAATTTAATCTATTTAAAATAGATTTTATTAAGGAATTAAGTACATTTTGGCAGATCTTTATACTATTTCTCAGATGACATTTCACAAGTGTATGTTGACTTAACCTATACAAATCTAAAACTATAAAGATTAGTTTATTTTATCCCAACACTGAGAGTAAACTATAAACTGTGAATGTGTAATATAAGATACAGTCTAGATTGTTGTAATACAATTATGACTCTCGTATAATGATTCTCAAGGCCCATGTGAGACTTACGTCAAACTCCTCCCAGAAGCCAGCCTTGCTCTTCTCCTCACTTTCTACGTCTTCTCTCTTGTCCAGCAGCTTCACTCTGCTGTCAATGTTAGCTGCATTCACTCTGGTGGAGTGGAAGGGCTACACAGAGACAAAAACGACAAAGAACACAGTAATGATATTGAACATGTTCACTTTTCTTAAACTCTATAGCATCTTTACCTCGATGTGAGTGCACATTCTAATGTTTCAGTGGAAATATTCATTGGAAATGTAGTATTAGTAGTTGTGTTTGTATTACCCGTACATTATATTATTATTACATCCTTCTTATGTGTCTATGAAGCTGGCTGGCTTTTGTCTCCTCTACATCATGTTTATTCATCACAAAGTATATGACACCCCGGTACACAAGACAAGTATCATACTGTAGATGTGATTTGGAAGTCAGTTTGTTTAAAGATAAGGCCATGGCCATGGATGTGATTGCAGGTTTATCACAACTTTAAATTATATTACATGGATGTTTGTTGACACACAATACTGTGCCAAGAAGGTCATTTTTAATAGTAAGGTATACATCGGAATTATAACATCAATCCTATCGTCTGCTTTTGCTTGAGTTATATAACATACAAATACTTCTTAAATATGGTATATAATGGCTGTGTTAATGACAGTATAGTAAATAAAAAAAGTTAGCTGATACTGACAAAATTTTTAAATATCTGCTGGACGTGTGAAGAAAATATACAAGTTATTTTTATCTGCTTTACCATTTACATGCATTGTGATAATTCATGTGGTTCTCAGTTTACCTGCTTGAGGAACACCCAGTTCCCAGAGACCTCTTCAATGCCTTTGCGCTTGTAGTGCTCCACTAAGTCTGCCAGCGTGTCAAACTTCTCTGTATCGCCCACTGTATACTTGTCGTTCTGGAGACACACACAAACCACAGCGTGTAATAGAATAATGAGAGGTTTGTATTTGTGATTAAAACTGGAGATGTAAAGTGGACCTAACAATAGCAATTCATGTAAATTGTTGGCAAACGGCAAATCTAAATTGACTAAATGAAATTACCATTAGAGTTCACAAGTACCATTAGAGTTCACATTAGACACAACAGAGCAAATTTCTGAATAGAAAGACAGATGACATTTTATATAAAGCAAGCATTACAGAGTAGGCTACAAGTAGCCATCTTGCTCAAGGATGCTTACAGGCTGGGTTTGTTGGGGAACCTACTGTATGACTTCCACAAGGGAGTCAACTACTCGACTATCCTTCCCTGGCCTGACAACTTTCATGAATTTCTGTCAATTCTATTCTGGCACTTTAATTTAAAAGGTAAGAGATTGTAAACTATTACATTTTATGTGAAATTCAGCAAAAATGCTTGTTCTGCTTGTCGTTGTGAGACCATTGTGATCTTGCAAGCTCCAATATTATTTCAACTATCAGTCTGGAACCCGTCAATACTAAAGTATTTGCCAATCAGGCCAATCAGCAGCTAGCTGCAAGTTTTTCCGAAGATGACAACATCATAGGTCATACGTTTCGGTTTCCACTGGTGCTGTAGCTTATATCAAACAGAGATTAGGTGAGATAGGTAGTCCACTTGTATGTACGGATGTTTGATTGAGGGTTCCAGACTCATTTCCAGCTGAATTAAACTGTAGCTGGCAAGATTAGGATGGTTTCACGAGGCTACACTCTATGTATGTTTGCTGAAGAATAAACTGTGCTTCTACACAGCCCTGGCTCTGTCTGTGGGAAGACAAAGCTATGTAGACCGCACCACACAACACTATCCCCAGCCTTGACAATGAGTGTCCAAATTAAGGGGCAGGGCTTCTGAGGGAGCACCCTATGGCATTGAAGGGAGAGGTGATTTGGTGAGTTCAAATATCAACAATCTTTCTGCAGCATCACTGACTCCACGTTTAACAAATTGTAGCAGTTGTATTATAGTTTTCTTGTATACAAACATTTTGTTTTTCCCATAATGAATGTAATCACACACATCTGGTACCAGCAGCGTTCAGAATTTCAACTGATCCTTGTCTTAAATGATGGCCATAGCAATCTCATAGCAATGCATTATTCCTCAGCCAAGCAAACAAACAAACCGCCCATTCAGAAATTATGGCTGCTCAGCATTTGCAGTGGGGTGAACCACTGCTAAAAATAAACCCGTTAAGCACCCGGTGATGCTGACAGCGCTGCTGGGACATAATCTATGAAAATGAGGCCAGCGTGGTGAACGTCACATGCTATTGATTGTTGAAGTTGTATAACACAGAAACACCACAGCCAGTAGTCAGTTCTTGCTCATTTGCATATTATTTGCCTTCTTTAACAGTAATAGTCTTAACTTACATAATATAAATAAACATTATGAAAAACGTACAGTCAACTGGTCTATATCTGTATCTACTCTAAATAGCAATTATATAGTATAGAGTATATACTTTATAAAAACACATTTTAAACACATAAATACTAGATATATATGCTTAAAAAAAGAAAATACAATAAATGTATATAGAAACGTGGTGTAACAAGTGGAAAAATTAGCAATTGTTATTGCACAAGAAATGGGGAAGCAGGAGTTCCATGCGATTTCACAGCGGGTGGACTATGCAACTTTGGAAATGCTCCCTCATATTTATGAATGATGAGAATATGGTCACGTTTTTTGCAATACTACTTCTTCACAGTCCAAACAAAATTTTATAAGACACACACACGGGGTGGAGAGTTGGGGCCCACCTGGCACATGATCTTGATGTGACACACCCTTCGTCCTCCAGATTTGTTTCTTTCTTCTGTCAGGGCAGACAGAACAAAGTCTCCAGGTTTGGAAAGAGACTCGCGCACCAGGAAGGTTCCAGGCTCATTCCGTTCTGCCAGCATCTTCTCTGCACTGACCCCAGACAGATGACCGTGGTACCACCTGGTTGAAAGGAGTACAGGAATGGTTGACATGCTCAGAGGACTGCAAATCATTGTTCTACTGTTGCATAGAGGTTGCAGTGACTGTAACTGAAATATATTTAGATATGTATTAATACAGTAGCATCTACTGCATTTGCCACAGTTTTGAACATAGTGAATGCAGTACCTACTCTAGGCTGCAGTTTGTTCTTATTACAGGCATTAGTAACAGCACCAGGTGAGAAATAGAAAGTGTTTATTTTAAGATGACTGTAGTGCACATGTATTTTTTTATTTACTATATAGTATATGTCTCAAGGATGTAGCTATAAGTGTGTGAGAAACAGAGATAGATATATAATGTCCAGGGCTGTTTTTCACATAATTCTTGATGCAGTTCTTGATTTCGTCTGCTACACTTCCTGCTTTGCGGTCGGAAAATTTGTGATGACAGATTTTGTGGCTATAGACAGCAAAGTATTTATAGCCTGCCCCCCTTACTACCACCACTGGTGCTACTAAATAAGTTAGAGTGGACAACCAAGACACACACACACACACACCTATCCAAATCCTCTATTTATGCACAACATTTAACTGATATGCTATTGCAATGTGTTCAATAAAGATCTGAGATAAAATAAATAAACCATGACATAATGAAATACTATGTGAATATACAGGGATGTAAATTATTTATCCTGGACTGTATACTGTAGCGTCTGCCATTTACAGTACATATGACAATGTGGGCAAAAACACAAATCAGACCATGGTTTGTCTTAGAAACAGAGACCAACATAAACAACATTTAATTTAGATCAACCATGCACTGGTGGGAAAATAGACTGTGCGTGTTCGGAAAAACAGCAGCGAAGCAAGAGGTACAACACCATGTGTTAAGAGAGGAAGCCGAGTTGGGTCTGGTCATCGCTTTCAAAAGTGTCAAAACTTAAAGTTTCCAACCGCAGCAAGAACGGGAAGTTATACAACCGATGCAGAGAGGAGGGTGAGGACTGAGAGCAATAGGGACGGGCAAGGGCTACAGATCCAAGCGTTAGTGAAATGACTCTCTCCCTTGCTCACAAACAAATGCCACAAAAAACAAACACACACACAAAAATACAGCAACATATAAATGGGACACACACAAAAACAAATTAATAACAAGAAACAACATAAAAGATCATTCATCATAGTTCTGATTTGACTCATATATACAGAACTGTATTTATGACAAACCTGTACAAACATGTCCCCTTAAGACAGTTAAGTTAATTCTAGTTTAGACACTGGCAAACTACTTGAGAACATGTTTGAGTTTTACCAGTCGACTAACTACTCAAAAACCACTGGCCTTAAATTGATTGAACATACCAAGATTATATTTAAACAATGTAGATTAAGATTATTTTACATTTGTCAACTGGACTATAGCATAGTTGCATAATCAGATAAAGTGACAGCAAGTTGAGACCTAGCAACAGACTGTAAGGTCACTGTGCCTGTGTGTGTGCCTACTGTACAGACAATGCTAATGACACACATTAGCATTTTAATGCATGGTACATGTTTTGAGTCATACAATGGTATGCAGTCTAGTCTGTAACATTAAACCATTATGATGTATATCTAATAGCCTCACCCAGCATGAATGATCCAAATCTAGAGAAATTATACAGTAAATGGTAAATGGATTGCATTTTATATAGCGCTTTTATTGAACCTTTCGGACACTCCAAAGCGCTTTACAATTAGCCTCACATTCACACACACATTCATACACCGATGGCGATCTAGCCACCGGGAGCGGTTAGGGTCTTGCTCAGGGACACCTCGACACTTGGTGAGGAGTTAGTAGGTTTGAACCAGCTCCCTCTCAATCACCTGTCGCCCCGCTCTACACACTGCACCACTGTCGCCAACAGCTTTAGACACATTTACTAACCTAAAATTCAAATTCAGGCAGTTTCATAGTGAACATTTTGAGGAGTTCTCACCTCTCTGTAGTGGGGTCAGAGGAGTTAAAGGGGTATTTGAGCTCTATAATAGTGCCATCTTTGTCCTGCAGAATGCCATTCTCTGCGGTGTAGTAGTCCACCAGCTCTGACAGTGTTGCAAACTTCTCCCCTCCATACAGGTCATAGTAGTCTCCCGTGTTCTGAATACGAATATGGGTCACAATCTCGCCCACCCTGGTGAAGATGTGTCAGAAAGAGCAACATTTTACTACAAACAGTTTTTGTACACGCAGTGCATTGATCAGACACTTTCTGTTGAGGCAAATCTGAAAATATGCATCTGAATAACTGAACAAATAATAAAGCTAAGAATATTAACTCAGCTGTTTACAGGCACAGCATACTGTAGTCCTCGTCAAACAGGATACATTGATAATATCATGGTGACATGATTTGATATAGAATATATTTTATAAGAATTATGTTCAAGAGAAGCATGTTGTACGTCATTTTTATTCACAAAAACACACGCACAACTGTCCTCCTCTATAAACTTGTCCAACACTTTCAGTACACTTCTTTAAATGCATGCATTTTGTACAAATTCTATAGATTTGCAGATTTAAATTCTTTGCAGCTGCAGAACCACACTGTAAACCATCTTCTGCTATCTACTGTTAACACTGCAAACAGAGCTACAAACAAAACACAGGTGGGGATTCATTTTGCAGTTGCCTCTACAGCTACATTTGCCTAATCTAATGATTTTGTATTGTCTGGTTGAGCTTTTTTGTATATTATTTGTTTGTTATATGAAATTGTATGTACTGTATTGTATGTTTGTTGTTCATTCACCATTCATTGTCTTTACACATTGAATTGACGAAAAAAAAAACTAGTCTAGAAGACACATTGTATAATTATATTAAAATATGGCCCGCTGGGGTGAATGTTGGTGAGAAAAGTAGAGAATATTTTTGTTCCAGGAGTTAATGTATTTGTTATTAGACTAAACTATATATTACCGTTTTAAAGCATTAGTATGAACTTCATTTTACCTGATTTTAAATAATCAGGCAAAACTATCAAGGCAAAGCGATTATTAAATTATATAAATGTGACCATCCACAAACAATAGCAACATTATTATAAAGAGCCTTTATTTAAATATCACATCACCGGTCTTATAAACATGTATTTATGTGGTGGTATTACTTTTTTATACTTTTTTTTGATTTTGTATTGTTTTTATTGAGTTCTTAGTGTGAAGCACTTTGCGTTACATGAATTTGTATGAAAAGTGCTATATAAATAAATATTGATTGATTTAAGCTGTCGCCAAATCATGTACATAAAGCAATGGAAAATTTGACATCTTAGCAATTACATAGTGATGATATGAAAAAATAACATCTCTTTTTATAGCCAAAAGATCCATTCGCAATGCAAATGTGTTTTGGAATAATGAACGGTAAAATGTAAATAATGTAGTTAGAGAACATGCAAGCCATGTTGTTCAGGGAATATAAACTCATGTATTTGCCTCTGCCAAGCAAAACCATCCATACTATGATTATGTACTGTAGCACTACTGTTTATCATAATATACAGTCACATTTTGAGTATGGTGTATGATAACATGGGGTTAGGTCCTTACCGGACAGAGAGGGTGAAGTCTCCTACATTCTTCTTGCTGGGTCTGGCCAAGAAGCTACCATGCATCCCACGAGACTTCAACAGGGCCTCAGCTTCCAGGCCTGAGATATCTCTGTGGAACCACCTGGAGCACCACACACAAACACACAAGTACCATTTACACATATACAAATAAAATAGTGGACACTATTGTACAGACACTGGCAAAATCATATTCCCTTCATCAATTTGTGAAGTGTGTAGAATTGTGCACTCGCAAGTACCGCATGTACTTTACTAATATATATATATATATATATATATATATACACACTATATATTCTCACAGTGCTTGATTTGATGTTTCTCAATACAGCAATTTGAATTCCTGATGGATACACATGGTACACTTGGTACAGTATGGACCCAATGAGAACAACAGGTGCTTAAAGTGTGGTCTGGCCACAGTCTAACTCATCTCAGGTCATACCCGGTTAACTTGTTATCTTTTTTTTTGTGAAGATATTGACCATAGACCATATGTGATGTACACAATATCTGTTAGAAAACACAGAAGAGTACACATGCATCACGGAACACAACAGAACACATCTGGTATTAAAATACCACAGTTGGTATTAAAAAAGGAGGAATGGAAACAAAGAAGCTGTCACCATGCCTTGCTCAAAGACAAGTTATAGCCGGGGGCTGACTACATCAACATTTTTGTGTCTGACGAGGAGATCACTCACCGAACCATATTGTCCTGAACGTCTCCTGGTCCCAAACACAAGCAGAGCAATCGATGAGGATCATTTATAGCAACATGTATTCACAATTCCTTTGCTAAAAAGCAGAATCCCTACATTACTAGAAAAGACAAGATTTTAAATGTATTTACCCCTACAGTACGGTGCTACTCTCACACACTGCCTGAGGCAAACATCCTTTTATCCCCAGCCAAATAACCTCCTGGCATTTTGCAACAAATGCAACAAAACAAATTAAATGTTACCACACCCTCTTCCTCTTTTGCTCCCACACACATCTAACAAACCCTCTTCCTATCAGACGCCTCTCCCTGGAGGAAAGCAGGTGAACACTTACTGTTGCAGGCTGCGTCTGTAAACAACTGACACTTGTCAAGGAGGTGAGCTCTGTGTCTTGCACCTCAGTTTGTGCCCTCCTCTGTGTCTCTCTCGCATGTTCCTTCCTTCCTTTTTGTGACTCCTTTCACAAAGCAGTGAAAGCAAGACAGACAGGAACAACAAAAAAAAGAGGCTGAAATGCCAGAATTTACTCGATCAGACTGGAACTTTTAGACTCGGGTGGCACATTGAATTAACCTTGGGCCCTGACAGTTTCCTCTGTGGACAGCGGCAGCCATGCCCTCTGAACTCTGCCCAGCAGCAGAGATAATGCCTTTCTGGGCAGAAAGACAGGGCAGAATGTTAACAGTTGGTGAAAAAGGAAGTGTGCCCTGGTTGGTTGGATCACAAATATAATCCCCAACATTTGCTCATCTTTGTTTCATCCACCTGCAAGACTTCCTACCTAACCCCTCCTCTGTTCTGATCGGTTTGTGCGTTACTTCCAGGTGTGTATGTGGTCTATTTTTGTGGAGGCGTTTACATACAAAGGTCACAGTCATACTATACTTCCTTATTTGCAGTACTGCCTTCCCCCCATTATACCATGCTGTCAGTTTGTTAATTATTTACAATGGAGTACATTTTGTATGAAACACTCCAGCTAGCGAATCCATACTGTAAATCCCTGTTGCAACACATACATAAATGCACAAGGAGTATATGAGTAAAAGTGAACTGCTGCATAACTGTATACAATATGCATCTGGCCTATTGTGCAACCATATTTGACTTGTAAATTATATTCCAATAAATGACTAACAATAAGTGCATATCTGAATTCATGCAAAACATTATCCATGGAAGAAAAAAAACGCCGTTGTTTAACAATGAATTGTGTACTTATAAATATGTAAAATACATGTTTTTCTTCTATTCTTCTTTCTGTTGTAATCGTTATATTTTGGCAATACGTAAAATAAAAAATAAAGGATTAAAATGTAATGAAAGGCACACGCTCGCACACACTTGCTCAGGGCTGTGGTCGAACCATTGCAATTAAAACACAAACTGAGAAAAACATGTTTAACACTACCCTGAAACAGAGATGAAACATACACAAAGACACAACACACTCTTACAAACTGCTGGCTGCTGTATTGCAGTGCAACACCCTGCAGGGCTCAGGACTCCTTGATGTGATATTTATTCACCTCTGTTCCGCAGCCAGAAAACTGTACGCCGCCAAGTGTTAATTCTTTAAGGCTTGTCCATGAGTGAGTCTGGATGAATGTTGTTGAGGGGCAATGCAGGAAAGCAAGACACTTACCTGCAAGACATGGCCTGTAGACTCGATGGACACTGGGCACTCTCTGGCAGCACTGAATGGACATAAGCACACTATCGCCTCTGGGACAGCTATCTGGAAAAATGTATATCCCTGCCTACCAGGGCTGACAGAAAGAATTTAGTTCTATGCAAATACAGTTCCCATGACATAAGTATAGCCTGCCTTCTTCCTTTGACTTCCACTGTCTCCCGGTTGGCCTTGGTTCGTCCCAGTCATCCCCATTTCCTATTTTCTATCTCGATAAGACCAAGCGCTATTACCAGCCCTGCCTATTCTCCTGCCCTGTAATTTACTTCAACTTTCTTAATTACCCGTCCATCTATGGGAGAAAATAGGCATGTTCTTTTCTCGTTTCCTCTGGAATGCCCTCTTACATTTGTCCAGGCCTCCGTTTGTATTACCGTGCCTTTGTGTGTGAAACTTGTCTCACCTGTCAATACTAGTCGATTAAAAACAAAGTGAATTGGTTTAGCTCGCCTTCAGATTTGACTTCCAAACTCAATAGTTCACCATGTGACAGTTTCCTCTTTCTAAAACTTCGCTGCATACAATTCTAACTTTGCTACACCAACTTCTCTGGCTTTACTTGAGACAGCATTATAATATACTGTATTATATATATAGACATAAATAGACAACTGTTAACTTTTTTTTATTGTAGTTCTGAAAAACAAACAGCAACAGTAAAAACAACAAGGTGGTAACCATTATAATAATAATAATTATATTCAAAAATGTAAAATAAAATAACAATAGACTGTAAGAAATTAAATTAATTTAAGATTGCCATCATTTTCAACGATGTTCCATGTACCTAAAACCTGTGGACCTATTGCATGTCCTTATTTGGATGGAAAAGAGAGGGGAGAGCCTCAGAGGAACACATTTGTGGTACTCAGGAATGTCAACGTGCTGGTTAGGGTGTGGCTAGAACACAGGGAGAGCCAATCACAGGCTAAGCTGTCAAGTCAGTGTGTGGCTAGAACACAGGGAGAACCAATCACAGCCGGTGGCCGGAGGGGATAGTATGCATCACATCGATCGACACAACAGCATTGTCCTCATTGATACATTATAACAGTCTCACCAGTGTCAGGAGCAGTTTGAAGTAGAGATGCACGTGAGAATGCCCCGTACATTAACACATATGCGCCCACCCACACTCATGTACATGTTAGGACTGAAAGAGGTTACATCTTCACACAATTCCCTACAATGTGAAAATGAGCACATCATAATCCCTCATAATCTATTACTAGCAGGAAGGGGGGGGGGCAAAGAAGAGCCTACAGCACCGTGTGTACCCCTAACACATGAACGCTGGCGCTCTCCCGTCTGGCCAGTTTAACGTTATGATACATATACTTACATAGACACTTGACCCAGCTGTACTGAAGCAGACAGGCATGTGGAGCTTGCCAGACCAGCCACAAAGACAGTGCTCAGGTTAGAGGAGTTAAATGGGAATTTCCCCCAAACAGAGTAAAGCAGTACTTGTTGCAGACCTGCCATAGAATTAGACTCAAAAGAAGCAGTTCTCCCGCTAGCCTCTATTCTATTCTAGTGCTATGGTTCCAGTCTCTTCCAAATGAACATGCCCCGCAGCACAGTCAGAGTCAGGGGTGTGGCACTGTGAGGGAGGTAGACTGACCTCACTGTGCTGCGCGTGGCGGCTGAGTTCAGGGGGGCGGGGGGGGGGGGATGGAGGGGGGAGGGGGGTTGACGGGAGGGGCCGCTAGCCAGCTAGTGTGCGTGCGCGCCGCGCCGTGCGCTCTGCTCAGCGGGGCACCTGCTGCGAGGCCTGCGCCTGGCCGGGCCCCGTCACCTCCGGGCCGCGGCTGGCCAGCCGGCTCAGGATGTTCCTCTCGGACATCTGCAGCCGCACGGCAACGGGGGGGATCCGGGCGATGGTCGCTGGGAGACGGGTGACGTCGGCCTTCATGTCGCTGAGCAGCTCCTCGAGCTGCTTGAGCACTGGTTGGAAAGGGGGGGAGGGGGGGACCGGTGAGGACCGCTGTGGACACTGAACTCACACCAGACATATGACACGCCCCACCCCGCTTACCTTTGTGCAGGACTGCGTTGGCGGGCTTGTTCCCTGACATGGACTCCTTGCTGAGGTGCTGGTGGGACTCGGCCAGACACTCCACCTCGCTGAAGCGCGTGTTGAGCGCCATGGAGGGGTGGGCGGGGTCCTCCGACATGTTCAGATAAGCTGCCCTGCGCAACTGCTCCTCAATGACCAGGGCCTGCTCTAACAGCTGCACAGGGGAGAGAATTCCCTTGGGTGAGTGACTACCAGCAGAGGGAGCCAACCGCGGAGTGTCATATGTCCGTGTTGTGGTTGGCGCCGGCTAGTGGCGAGTGCACCGGGTCGTTTTGACCCATAGGACAGCAGGAGGGTTAACCCTCGTGACGTGCTTAATTTTAATCAAACTATGCCACCAGAGAGCGCCATCTGATTGTGTGTGTTTATATTTTTATTTTTTATTGTCATTGCTGTGTGTCTTTATTTATTAATTATTTCTTTATGCATTCATTTGTTTTATCATGCCTTTCAACTCTCCTTTTGTCCTCAGGTTTCAAACACACCTTGTTGTGCCAGCAGTGCACATCCAGTCTGTGTAAGCTGTAGAATTAGGTTTAGCGCCTTCTATCTGCCACAAAAGGCTAGTCATGAGGGTTAATGGGCTGTTTATTAGCGTTTCTTGAGCATCAAAGACTTTGAAAAACTGCTTTTCTTTTAGCTCGGTCGACTATTTGTTTTGTCGTACAGTACATTATTAAAGAGAGAAATAATGGTATGGATGAAGACACCAGCACCACCACATCAACATACCTTGAACCTGCGGGCCAAGAACTTGTTCTTGATTTCCAGGAAGTTTCCCCGGCTCATTTCCCCTTTGAAGGGCTCATTGAGGATGGCGTACTTTACGTCATTCTGCACGTCTTGCCAGCGAGCGTAGCCGTGTCTGAGACGCACCAGGGTCAAGGGTTGCAATGCAATGCAATGATTGCTATCCAGATGATGTCAGACAGAGGACACCACAATTAGTTCAGGTGTTTAGAAATGCTAATCAGGATCCTACAGAACATGCCGTTATGCATAATAAGACAGTGTTAGTTGGTCACAAACTTGGACAACCTTTCTCTGAAGTACAAGTGTCTGTAAGGCTACTACTTCCTGTTGCATCTTTCACACGCGAGTTATTTTCGGTGATCAGAAAGGATACTGTATGATTCCAGCCAGAAGCCAGTAGTCATGGCGACGATGCCAAATCTCAAAAGTCTTCTTGGTAACAGTGGCCGCCCTCTCTTCATTCTGCCACAGCGAGTGAAGCTCTGAAATAGAATCAGGAAACGGGTCCAAAAAGGTGTTATAAAAAAATAAAACCATTTCAATAAAGATAAAAATAGACTCGCCCAGTGTGTGGTTTATACCTGTGAATCCCCCGTCAGCGATGTTGAACATGAACCTCTGCTTGGTGGCTTTCTTCTTCTCCTCACTAATGTTGATGGTCACTGCTGCTCCCTCTTTGGCACTTTCTCCGTTCGGCAGCTTGCCAGACTCCTCCGTCTTCACCCCCTCCTTCTCCTCCTTTTGTTCTGTGCATTTACATAGATACAAAACATTTATAAAATAAAAAGAAATTATATACACCGGTACTGTTCTTAAGTACACAAAAAAGGTATACTTTGTAAACCTTAAAACAAATTCAGCTTGAATTTGACCCTGGTTTGGGTTTAGAGATACTCCTGCTGGGCCCATTACACTCATAGGGTGAAAGGGGAGCCAGGTTGTGTGTTTGGGTGGGAGGGGGGTGGTCAGTTTTGTTTTGAGTCAGACCTTCCATGTCCCTGTGCCTTTACATTTATGTCAGTTTCCATGTAGGTAAGATCACGGTTATTCCTGTTGAAAGCATGTGTAGAGAGAGTGTGTGAGTGTGTGTCCTACGTACCTTTCCTCTCCTCTGTGGGGGAGCTGGTGTCCACCTTCTCATCTTTGCTGTCTTCAGCTGAAACAGGAGAGGTTATTTAGCAGGAGGCAATCACATGGGAGCACATTGAGTAAGTGGCATGGCTGCTAGGCTCACTTTTAGACTTGGCCTCCTCCGGATCAGTCTTGCCCTCCAAACTTTCACTCTTGACCTCCGCAGCAGCACTGGTCTCCAAAGACCTGTCCTTCCCTTTCTCCTTGTCTTCAGAATCCTTGTCTTGGCTTCCCTCCTCCTTTTCTTTCTCCTCCTTGCCGATGGCGGGCTCTCCGTCACTCCTCTCGGGGCTGGGGGATTTCTCACAGTCGTCTGGGATCTCGATAATCTGATGCACGTCACCATGGCAACAGGTATGAGTCCATTGAATGACAGAACAATGTAATGCCTGACTGATCTCAAGAGATTTACATTCAAAACACACCTTGACAGCCACTAGTGGAATGAATATAAACATTTACCTCAGGATCGTCTGACTTGGTCGATCCTTTGGTCTCCTCACCCTCTTTCTTCACGTCCAAATCCTTGTCCTCCGATTTAGTCAGGTCCTCTGTGCAAACACAACAGAACAGTTAGAGACCTACGGGACGGTGCTGACGCAACCTGTGTGTGTGTGTGTGTGTGTGTGTGTGCGCGCACGCATGTGCATGGGGCGAGTGTGTGTACAGTATGTGGGAGTGTGTGTGTATGCGAGCATACCTGGTGGGGGGGTGTGTGTACCTGGGGCAGGTGTATTGGGTTGTGTGTCTGCGGGGGTCCCACTTGACGGGGTCTTGGGATCTTCTCCAGCGGCAAGAGCTGCTGCTCTTTTGTTCTCCTCCAGCTCCGCCATCCAGGGCATGGACCACTGGCCGTTCACATGCTCAAACTCCTGCACCTGTTACAAACACACCAGATAAGAGTCACACAGTCATCAGGTATAAGTCATTCATTTAGGCTAAGCATGTATTCATTATTGTATTTGCTAATAAAATGTAAATGCTGCATCATCATCATCGTGGTGTTATTATGGGATATGTTCCTTAAAGCCTGCTAAATTCATTGCTTTAAAAACAATATCTCAAAGTTCCTTTTAACTTGCCATGGCTATTCATAGAAAAAGGATTTGCACTCCAATACATGCTGTTGATTTGCTCTTTTACTTTAAATATGTGTTACCAATCTTTAATGTGACATTTAGCAGAATGTGGAAGTATGGGTTTCACTTTGTGTCAACTGTGATGGTGTACCTTTTTCCTGATGAGCGACATCACCCCAATACGGGTGAGCACATGCTGCCTTGACAGACCCTCGCGCGGGACGCCATCAGCGAAGGTCTCGGCTCCGTCAGCCCCCGGCTCACAGAGGTGGCGCATAAACAGAGACACGTATGCCCTGGGAGGAGATTAGGTGCCATATCATGTTACATCATGTTTCATCATTTTGTCCCGTGGTTTTTTACCAGACTCAAATATTCCGAACTTTCGTACAGGCACTGTACAGTCTGTGTCGACATGGCGATTCATCACCTCAGATAGCAATGTGTCAGAATATACTGTATTAGTGGGACTCTCACTTGAACTCTTTCTCAGACTTCCCTCGCAGGTCTCTGACCAGCCACTGGGTGGTGAAGGCGTCCTGGGGGGGCATTCCGTAGCGCATCACTGCATTCAGGAAGGCCTTCCTCTGGCGTGCGTTGAAGCCCAACACCTGTCAAATGATGGTGAGGGATTATGAAGCGATAATGGTGCTGGCGTAATAGCATTTGATTCAGACGGAGATTACAAGTCACCTCAATGTTGCCGCCAACTCTCGCCAATAGGGGAGGAAGAGGTTTGTCCCTGTCATTGCGTAATCCCTTGCGGTTCGGTCTGCGTGCATTAGCTGAAAGAGAAAAGAACATAAGGTTTAATACTTTTTTTCTTATAACCTACTACGCAGATGAATTAAAATAATTCTAAAAACAAGGCATTACTCATTAAGATGAACTACCCAATCAGGACTTAATAACTCAGTTATTTGGTTAAATAGATGTCATCCATCCATCCTCAAACGCTTATCCGAGGTCATTATAGACTTGCAGAATGAATTAATTTGTTTTTAACATTATTGAATACTAATATTAATATGTATTAACACTTGTAATGTACTCCGGGTCAGAATGACCCAAATCACTAGCTTTTGTGGCAGATAGAAGGCGCTAAACCTTATTTTACAGCTTACACACAC
>JAODUG010010799.1:0-25492 GCA_027564795.1 Aphredoderus sayanus | reverse complement strand
GTGTGTGTGTGTGTGTGTGTGTGTGTGCGTGTGCGTGTGTGTGTGTGTGTGTGTGTGTGTGTGTGTGTGTGTGTGTAGGACTATATGCTGTATATGTACAGTATATAACAAATGTGTGGATGTGTGCACACTCCACACAAGTAAGCTTGTACGTGTGCATGGCAGACAGTGCTAATACCTAAAACGTAATGTATGTTTATCAAAGGGATGTATTCTCCATCATCTCATTTACAGCCACGGAATGCTGCTGGGATGCACATGCCTTGCATTTTCAATTAAATGTTTTACTATAAAATACTTCGGTTTAGATCGTTGCTACATGACAACGGTGCCAAAATAGAATTGAATCAAATAGCCTATTGGACGTTTCCTATACGTTCAGTATGACAGTTTGCTTAGTTTTTAAAAGGTCCGGATTTAATATATACATTTATTATAGGCTAATTTTAATAACGAAAAAACTTTATTTATGCCATTATGTCTTTTATGCTCTTTGTTCATAGGCGAACCGACAAAAACAAAACAAACTTAAACGAACATCATTCTATTTATCAGACCTAGCCTAAATAAAATATGTTATCATAACAATTTTATTAGACTATTGTAGGCGTGTTTGTTAGTGAAATGTTTACCCTTCAGCGTAATAAAGTATAGTGCAAAAATATTGCAAACTAAAACTGAACATATAGCCAAGCCTACTATACCTTGACTATACATGTAAATCTGCTAAACGAGTACTGTATAATAGTATATGCGCCTATAAGCATATTTCTGGACCATACATTTTGACCAATATGAATGCAGAAGTCGGTTCGTCTTTTTAGGCACACACACATAATGCAAATTATTAACAAGCCATATCAGATATTTATTTATTAGAAGCTTGAATTAAAATATAGAAGAAAAAAACTAGAATGTCTATTGTCTTTTTTGACTGTTCATACATAGCACATTAAAATGTGCTATTTCTAATACTTCTTTTAAAAGTGTTTATAGGTTAAGTTTGCAGAAGAAAATTTATATTTGTAAACAGGCTATGCCTATTCATAGCACGTGAATACAGTGTTAGAGTTATCGAGGACAGTAAATAGTTATAGGCTATGGTTCAAACTTTCAAACTCATTGGTTAGACTAAAACGAAATAATATATAATAAAATTACAAGGTCAACTGTTAATTAAAAGGTCGTACAGACTGCATGAAATCAAATGAAATTGATGAATAACTTCTATTGAATTTAAACCCGAGAGAAGGGGGCAATCCTGTGATGGAGTAGGGGACGGTCGTATCATATCTCTAGCCTATCACAAGCGGCTCTACATCAGAACACACCTCCAAAATATTACCAGCCGCAAAATGTATATATCATAGACCTGCATTTAGGTGTAAGTCAACGGTAGCGACAACGTAATAAAAATTAGATAATCATTTTAGGAAATTAACAATCTAAATAGTAATCGTCTAGCGCCCGTACATTGCAGGCTGTATTTCCTTTTGAAGCTATCAGTTCTGACAGACGGGGTTTCGTTTCTTTTACTGGACTGTGCCCGAATTTGAAGGGAAACTTTATGGCACGTCAGCTGATTTGAGTTATTCCTATTGAGATAAATTAATAAACTTGCAAGATAGTAAATAGGCCTACTTACTCACTGAACACTTTTTGTTGATGTGAACGCCACGAGGGGGGACGGAGAGCCCA
Source organism: Aphredoderus sayanus (assembly GCA_027564795.1). Classification (NCBI taxonomy): domain Eukaryota; kingdom Metazoa; phylum Chordata; class Actinopteri; order Percopsiformes; family Aphredoderidae; genus Aphredoderus; species Aphredoderus sayanus. The sequence goes on along the minus strand of JAODUG010010799.1, from coordinate 23,794 downwards.
TGACATTTCACACAAACAGTGAGAGTGGCTGCTGATGGGCGGCATAGGTGGCAACCTTTACCTCAGCATGTTGAATGGGACAGAGACGCAAACTTTCGGGAAAGACGCTGACATCAACAGCCACCTTCACCGCGGCAGTAAGGATTTAACGGACTTCAAGATGGGAATTCAGGACGCGAGGTTATACTACACAGACACAGTGCAAAACGGACAGGACACACTGGCTCTGCAGTACCCTTCGGACCAGACAGTCGGTGGATTTGGAACTCAGCCTGGGAGGTTTTACTCGCCACCCCTCAGTAGTTGTCCATTTGGCGGTGTCCGCTCGCCAACGAGAAACTGCGCTGGACAGAGTTACATACCGACTTCAGGCGAGAGCTTTTCCACGGCGGGTAAAGACGTTTATACCTCCTCTCCGGACAGTTACTCGACAGGCTTTCAGCATGGCTACCCGCGGGCGCCCCTTTATCCTGTACCTGGGCTACAGGTGTGCGGGAAGACCCATGCCCTCCTCAATAATTATCCTCTCTGGGCCAAGTTCCACAAGTTCCAGACGGAGATGATCATAACGAAACAGGGGCGGTAAGTTGACATTAGAATGTTCTCCATCGGTGAGAAGCCCACTGTATTATCGGCATTAGGATCTCACCTGAAAAAAAGAAGTGCCAGAATTGCGGGCGTAAATATTTATGATGGGTGCCAGACTATGGTAATACACACTATTGTAAAGATCCAAATTATCTGAATATAGTAACTTATTTTGTGCGCAAATAGCAGGGTAAGGCGAACATTGGACAATTTAAGTGTTTCTAATGGTAACATAATGGTATGGTAACGCTTGTCAGTGCCACAACTGCGTGCATCCAAGCGAAGGTTATATATCTGAATTTGACATGTGCACATGTGTGCATGTAGGCTACATCCTTTTCTTTAATTTACACATAGGTAGCTAAATATTACATATGTCGTGCGTAACAAGAGTTGTAAATGAATGAGGGGTTCGTAACAGAGCAGAAGGCGTAGGTTGTTAGAAAACACCTACACAGTGTAGAATACAAAGGCCACATAAAAAAGTCACTGATCGCACCGTGCGCTTCTGGGCAACGGCTGACAGTTCACCGAGCATTAGGATGCAGCTATGTCAATGATGATTAATTTATTAATATGCGAGATGTCTGTTTGACATAACGTTTCAGATCATGCGCTTTTCATGTCTCAGATATATTAAAATAACAAACGGGGTGTTACATTGGACATGGATATTTAAAACACTTAAATCGCTAGACAGAGTACCCCACATTTGTAATTTTCTATTGATAATACTAAAGTAAATTGACGACCAGGGTTCAACAAATAGATGTCCATATGAAAATACTAATAACCTTTTAAAATTAATTACTCAGTGTGGTCATTTTATTTCTACATCTTGCTTTTTCTCACTTCTTATATAATAATCAATGTTTAATAAACTATTTTCTAAATATTGTATTAAGGCATTACATTACTATTAGTACATTAACAAAATAGGCCTACCCCATTTTAACTCAACTTATTAAAACTCGAAAATGGTTCTAGTTATGCACATCTTTAACTTTTTCTTTTCTTTTCTAAGATGCTAAGGACCGACTAATGAACGACATTATATTCACTGTATAAATTATAACCTATCCGGTTAATGAATCAAGGCATATTTCTATTTTCATACCACACAGACTATAGGCCTATAAGTGCATGATTGTGTGTGTGTGTGTGTGTGTGTGTGTGTGTGTGTGTGTGTGTGTGTGTGTGTGTGTGTGTGTGGACGCGCGTGCGCTCCATAACCCTGGACAGTATGTCTTAGAAACATGCATTCACAAGACCTGTCAGACACACGTCACACAAAGTATATAGTAGACCTACACACACGTACGCACACCAGCTCGCCTTGCGCACACACACATATACAAATGTTTTTTTAATAGTACATAGCCTCCTGTTTAACTAAGGATCAAAATTCCATTACAAAACAATTATTCGTAAAGCAGAATGCAACATCGAAACTGAACGTGCAAATCCATTCCAGAAAAATTATTCGTAAAGCAGAATGAAACATTGAAACCGAACGTGCGTGGACGACGTAACTTTGCACCTCGACCTTCTTCGATGTCAAACAAAAACCACAAATCTCATTATTTTTATATTAGTTAAACCCTGCAAATAGTAATATATATTCTCATTCTGCAGAACCAAGACAGAACACAAAATCGTGAAAAGACATGCCAAGGCTGAACCTTGTAGGCTCAGCTTGACTTTTGCACAAAGTCCAGTAAAAAGGCATATATGACTCTATATCAGAGGCAATGCCCTGTTAAAAAATTTAAGCTCGGATCCCTAAGATAATTTTGGAGTGATTTTTATGAGAAAAGCCAGGAGTGTGCAATGTTAATCAAAAGCTCTGGAGAGGACTGAAGAAAGAAGAGTCTTGTAAAGAGAAGGTCAGACACCACAAATTCTTTAGATTGCAATGCTGAGAAGTAGAGGCACCTTTGATGTTCAGGAAGTAGGAAGCTAGTAACCCCCACCACCCCCCACCAGCCTCTGCTATCTTCTTATGAACACTGTACACCAAGGTAGCAGCCTTCAGAAGTTTGACCAGGTACCCAGTCTAGGCTTTGAAATCCACAGCCATTTCAAGGACCTCGACAAGACATTGAATCCTGCTGCACTTCTCAAGCCCTCTGAGAGAGGATTTTATATGGTCACAAATATGGTGGTGCAAGTGGTACAGTGTGTGTATAGTTTACTGTTATTATAAAGTGTATAAAGTGCAGGTATTTCCCCAGCAATACAACTGTATTGCAACATAGCTGCAGATGTTTGTGTGTGTTCGTAAATTAATTATTCATTTTATTTTAGTCATTTTACTTTTATATTACACCGATAATATTTCTGAATTAGTGCAAAGGAAATATTGAACTTGAATTCTTTTTAAATAAAAATAGTTTTTTTTCATAATAATATTTTTCAAATTTTATTTATACAGTAGCCTACTGTATTTATACAGTAGGCTACATGTGTTTTCCCCCTTTAGATTACATATTATGTTCAAATTGTTTTACTTGATATAACACCATTTAATACTAATCCCAGTGTTATCCAGTCCACGCAATACATGGTTGACTGGAGGTATATTTCCAGAAATGGCTGACTAAAATTGCTGAGATTCAATTAAGAGGTCTGCTCTGAGTAACAAGAAACACATCTGTTGTTTCCTTGGTCCAGTGAGTCCATATCTGACTAATGATCGCTTACTGAAAATGAATTTCTTTTTTCCCAAAAAGTTTGAGGCTTTTGTCACTGAAAAGCAGAAGGAGCATATCAATAATTTTGTACAAATTAGTTAATTAAATATACTGAAATAAGCACACAGTGCTTATTTCTGTATATAAAATAGGTGATCTAGGGTTAGACTGTGGGATCGTTTACATACAGGACAAAAGTGAATGTTTGTTTGAGCACACAAAACATTTAATTATCACTTATAACAAACATACATACATTATACATTAAACCTTTTAAAATATCTTTGATGTTTTGACAGAATTAATACTTTTTTTGATACAGTTGAATAAGAAGTTTACAAATTCAGGGGCACAGTGCAACACTGCAGCCCTGCTGTCACATACTGAAGACATGCATTAAAAGTATAGTAAGTCATTCTAGAGAAAGATTGTTGATATATGAACTTGAAACAAAAACACCTCTCATTTCCATAGGCTGCTCCCTGAGAAGCTCCACCCCACACATTGCATTGTGAAGGCTAGGATATTGTTGTTGTGTGCAGTCTGCACTACTTTGTGTTCCTATTTATGGAGCCAGGGCTGTGTAGAAGTACTGTAGTATTTTTTCAACACACAGAGAGAATGGTAAGAGAATGGTAAGCTAGCAATATCGCTTACTATACCTTTAATTGTTGTAATGATATTAAAACCTGTCACATGTTCTCTATAAGTCAAAATCTGTATATATCACTTTATATCACAAGACAAAAGTCTGATATTAATGAAATACAGTAGGTCAATATAGAATACATGAGACATTATGCAATAATACAATCTTACATGTTATCTACTTTACAGGTTAGTAAGATGCAATATATTATTTTAAAGGATGTTATTTACTCTACCATTTCTGTTCCTACCCTACCTATTTATCTATATAGGTATCTATTCTATAATTTGCTGAAAGCAGAAGTACAACTATTTCAAGTTGGCAGTATAACCAGTCATTTCCTGTTCAGCTGTTTATGCAGCTTTTCAACTAAACCTCCAGGACTAATATATTTAAGCGAAGGAGTAGCTAAGCAATTGCTTCCTCTTAAACATTCAACCACTACTAGATTGATTGACTTATGTGGTATGTAGACAAATGGTGCCTACAATATATACAGTATCTTTACTCCAGAAAGGATTATTAGCTCTGTAGCATAGGTGTGCATTGTTAAATGTCAAATTTAATGTCAGAGAGTCATCACAGAGGTGTCACCTTGTATCACCTACAATTGTAGCTGATACATATTTTCTGTACCGAATTGTCAACAAATCCAAGGGGTTTACTGTTATGCTCACTTGGGCCCTACTACAGCAGTTACACACACAATTAGAATGGGAAACAACAGAAAACAAGTGTGCTTTTCATGGCCAGATACACATCTTTAAACATAACCTACATCTACATCATCTAAAATAAAATGGCAACACACAGCTCTCGCCACATAAGCCAACACGGAAGCAAGAAAGTGTGTAAAGCGTGTGTGAACGTTAGCCCATGTCCGGCAGCCATCTGCAGACTGGCATGTTGGCATCACAGATGATCGAGCGTAACCACGGTGACATAAACTGGACCTGAACTCCTGTCCGGGTAAATCAGCGAGTGCACTGAAGGAGAAAAGTCCTTTCTCTGGTGAATACCCAGTCACTCCGATCTCGGGCTTCTGCTTCACATCCCCGGGACCCCCATCCTTCCCTACCCCCCACCGTCCCCGATATACACCTCCTCTGTTCCCCTTTTTCCTTCTCTAACCTCTGTTTCCCCATGTGGTTTCCCCTTCTGTGCTGTTTATCTTTCTATCTAGCCACCATCACACCCACTCCGCTCTGCACTCATGCAGACACGCACATGCACGCACACAAACACATAGTTTATTTTGATTATTTTTATTTTTTTTTAAATGTCACCAACATTGGTAATGTCTCAGTATTATTAGGTCGATTCAGTGCAGTCATCGTGTTTCCGTGGCTTTTGGTCTGACAAAGTAAGCTACAGATATGAATGTTCACACACGCACGTACTCACACACCCACGTGCAACCCTTGGCACAATCCCTAACGTTGACAGGTTTGTAGGCCCGGCAGATTTACAGAAGTCACCAATCTTACACATTCACTCAGAGAAACTAAAGATTAGCACGGGTATAGGGGAAGTAATGCACTGGTCAACAGCCGCCCTTGTGTTACGGTTGTTGTTATTGCCAGCACAAAATTGCACCGTCGGCCTTCTATTTTTTTCCAACTGTGTATACTCTATACAAAAAGCCAACAAGCCACCCCCACATGCAGCTACTATTCAGTGTGGTGTTTTCATTGGTTTCCCGCCCACCAAGTACTGATTTCTTATAAAACACCCCAGTTTAAATAAGTCTGACAATATCGGCGGAGGAAAATGAAAACTTTATGTTTTCTACATTTCTCTCTACAGAGTATTATGTGGGAGGTAAGGGATCAATTCCTCTGTCATATTACATCACTGCTGCCCTGCTTTCTGTTTTCACTTATATTAACTGTTGTCATGAAAGGAGAAACCTTTCACCTGTTCTCTGTAAGCCACCAAAAAGCTGCTGCAATGATTGTGTTTCAAGGAGAAGTATAATTGATTGATATACTGGAGTGGTCACGCAGCCACAAATGCCCAATTGGGAAAATTTACGGTTTTGACTTACTGTTAAGGCCAACGTATACTTGCTGTGGCCGTGGAATGCACTGGTCCATGATCCTGCACCACATGCGTGGTCAATGCGTGAGGCTATGCATTTCTTAGTATTAGTTGACCTTTAGCATTAGCTTTGACTTAGCGGTTGTGTCTTTATACGCACAGCAGCGGATGTCAGTTAAAGAATACATTTCAGAATGAATGTGAGCCCAGAAGTTTATTTGGAAGTGCACAGATGTTTCTTCCTGGTGAAGGAACTATTTGGCGCACCAGAACCCAGGCCGGCTGTACACCATTCATTATAAACTATAGTGAATATCTATGCAACGCAACATTTCTGCACACAAAAATTGTGGTATGACGGCATCTCAGCGGTGCTTCCTCACATTCAAAAATAATACAAACTCAATGGATCATGCTGTCAAAGCCAGCCAGGACAGTTGCATTTCCAAAAAGAGTTGTAATGCTAATTATGGTAATGATCAAATGTTTCAACAGCAGCATTGATAGCATTCACTGGTACAGTACAGTATATTAATTGTACTCTAGATATTATTGTCTGTGTACATCCACATATACACAGCATGCGTACATATAGCATATATAAACACACATACAGCGCACACAGATTGGATAAACCAAAACATGTATGTGTGAACACATACTGTACAGTACAGTGCCCACACACCAACAAATAAGCACTAAATGAGGACAGGCTCCCCAGAGCAAGCCCTGCGGAAGCCCTCAATCTCTGTTTACACTAGTCAGTTGTGTTTACACCACGAAATGACCACACATGGGGGACAGTGGCACTGAATGTAAATGAATGGAATTTAGCCCGTTATAACATGGAGAGGACTGCAGAGACACAAAAAGGTCTGCTCTGAGCTGAGGTCCTATTAGATTATTAAAATACAGTATTTTTTAACCATTTATTTCATCACTCCTGCAGAATAGTTCTTTCGAATGCAAAACATAATACAATAGTACTACAGTATCAGTACTACAATGTGTTATGTGCACATTATGTCAGCATGTGTATTTACATAGATGCAGTGATGCAACATGGCAACAAACCTGTAATCCTGGTGTAGACAATATCTTATGCCTGTGTGAATGTGTGACTGCGTCAGTTTGCATGTGAATGTTTGTGGGTTTGCTATATGTTTGTTTGTGCAAAGGTTGTGAACGCAATGTGTAAATACAGCAACTGCAAAAGTATCTCACGGTGTCTTGTCTTGGTGTCTGCCACATTGATGCTTGTGGCTGATCGAACGTTAGTGTGTGTCTGTGTGAAAGAGCATTTGAGAGGGTTTGAGTGGGTTTGTGTGTCTGTGGGTGTCTGTGTGTCTGTCTGTGTGTGTGTGTGCGTGTGTGTGTGTGTGTGTGTGTGTGTATGTGTGTGTGTGTGTGTGTGGCTGTATAGCCTTGGGAATTCCTGACCTCATGTTTACCTCTTCTCAGTGACGGCCTCCGTGATCAAATTCACTACAGCATGTAGGGCTCCAGCAATCACACATGGGTTCCTGGGATATATTTTATTAACAGCATAGCATGCCATTAAATATTCACCTTCGCGTCATCCCCTACTCTACCACTCCCTTCCTTCCTCTTCCCCCATTACTCCCTGTCTATTCTACCAGCCACTGAAGCGACTAAGACAAGCACACTAACCAACATGTAGGGTCGGGGGCCGTGATCCAACCCACTGTGCTAAAAATAACAAAAAACACAAATATTAAATATATAAATATAACATCATTAAAGAACTGTGTGTACCTTTTATAGTAGATCAAATAATAAGAAGGCTAACATAAAGGGGCCATACTGTACCACATGGACACTATAGCCCATCTCTTGTGTCTGAGCCTTTGGACCCTTTATGCCCACACATGTCTGGGAGGTACTGCATAGGCTAGCTAGGCAAAGGGTCCCGGGATTCTAGAAAAGAGCCCTTCCACCCTGAAATGAGACAAATGAGAAACAATATATCAATGAGCATGTGATTACAAATGTCAGATTTGTAGAAAATATGTTTTTATAATGTCCTTCATTACACATACATTTTAAATAGAGGAATTACCTGACATTTCACATCAGTGGTTGTCTATGTCATTCTCTTCCGCACTAACGTTTCCCCTCTGTGTCTGACTAGGAGAATGTTCCCCTTCCTCAGCTTCAACATCAGTGTTCTGGACCCATCTGCCCACTATAATGTCTACGTGGATGTGGTGCTGGCAGACCAGCACCACTGGAGGTACCAAGGAGGGAAGTGGGTTCAGTGTGGCAAAGCAGAGGGAAACATGCCAGGTATGGCCGGAAATCACCCCGGTACCCTGGTAACCCAGATAGTTTGTTTCAGATGGTATGGTCTAATTAGGCCTACCTCAAACATTTAACTAAGCTAACTAAACATATTGCTTTATAAATACTAATGTATATGTTACACAATACAAAACAATTTAAAATAGTTTAGTGTGAAGTATATTCGGATGAAAATCCTACATTTATAATGGATTTTTTCCTTATTTGTTGATTATTTCTTGGAGTATGTGTTTTCAATCACAGTAAAAGTTCTGCTTTAAACCCATTGTAACAAATATTACCATTAACATAAACTAGTCAATGTTATGAGTGAGATACAGTATCTGCCACATTCACAGTTAATTGTCAAAGACAACTTTGACATACAGTACTGTAGGTTTTGGTGGTTTACATACTGTACACCAAGGGTCTTTCCTCCCCTTATTATTAACCTATTGAACTTTAGCAACCCCCTTCCTGAACCTGCAGCTCTTGTATAAGGAATGTACATTTTGCTCAAACCTTTCCCGTAAGACCTAATTTTTACAGGACACAGATTCAGCTTTGTTTGATTCATCTCTGTGAGATGACTCTATATTCTTCCATTATTGTTCATGTTCACACTGTAGAGACTGAAGGATACCTTTTATTGTCTGATTGCTTACTAAGTATACAAACTGTGGGAGATGATATGCAGCGTTGTGGTCTGGACACAGGTGTTGGCACAACAAGACAGCTGATGTGCTGTATGTTAGCTGTGGCTGTGGTGACACACTTTTATTGGAGTGGAATTCTCTTGAATTTACACTGACATTAAAAATGGGTGCTGTACTTTTACAATTACTATTTGTAATTGTGACAGAGGAAGGAATCGTACCATACCATCTAAAAAGGACATTTGAGTCATGTTTCCACACAAGGTTTTATAATGGGGTGAATATGTATTTTTGTATTTATGTATGCAATAAATATTATTTACATATTTTTAAATATTATTACATACATTTTCAGTCTTATCTGATGGCCCCAAAAGGGCTGGATAAATTTTTTAGACACATGTTTAGTCTTTAGAAATCAATGTTTAATCATTTGGCCCCGTGTGACAGACAACCTTTTTGTATTGTAGCCAGTCATCTCTGTCCGTGTCCTCCTACTCCCTGTTAGATTGCCAATCAAGTTAGGGCATGTAAAAAAATGTAAAACCAAATTAAATAAGATTCTGTGCTTGAAGGAATTACATGGGCATCATTTTTTATTGCCAACAGGAAACAGGATGTATATGCACCCTGACTCTCCCAACACAGGGGCTCACTGGATGAGACAAGAAGTGTCATTTGGGAAGCTCAAACTCACCAACAACAAAGGCAGTACCAACAACATGGCACAGGTACAGACTGTTACTTCTGTCGTCTGTCACACGTGTCATGTCTCCCTCCTTTCCAATCTGTATTTCCCTCTCTTTTTTTGTTTTCCTTTTTCCCATGCTTAACACAGTCTTGCTGAAAGCCTGTTGTGGAGTGATTAAACATAATTTTGTGATGAACCCCGATTCATTGTCAGTGAGTTGTGTCAGCTTCTCATTGTCCTCACATGTGTATTGACGTCCTCTGTCCTGTGTGTCCTGTTCAGATGATAGTGCTTCAGTCCCTCCACAAGTACCAGCCTCGTCTTCATGTAGTGGAGGTAAAGGAAGATGGCTCTGAGGACCCTTTCCTGTCCACCAAAGCCCAGACCTTTATCTTCCCCGAGACCCAGTTCATCGCAGTCACTGCCTATCAGAATGCAGACGTGAGTTGAAGGCAGTCATTTCATAAATTTTTTTTAAAAGATGTACAGTATGCATAAAAACATATAAGGTATAAATATATAGTACAATGGGTTCTTGTCTATTAAGTCTTTATTTAGGATCATGCAATAATGACTTCGGAGAAAAGGGGAAGTTAATAGAAAGCTTTTTTTTAAATGTTTGCATGTGTGTGAGGGCAGGTCTTGGTCTATATCGTATTTTTAAACACGACAAACATTCTGTATTATAGAACCATACAATTATACATATTAAAATGGGGGCCTTTATTAATGTACAAACAATATCTAAAAGTGAATTTCCCATAAAAGAATCGACAATGCATCTTTTCGTTGATGTTGTTGTTCACTGTCACAACATCTTTTTCACTTCTTTTCCACTCAACCTGAAAATTCAGTTTTCCTTCAATCAATCAATCTCTTGCATTCTCTGTCCTCTCCTTGCACTCCTGCTATTCCCTACACAGATCACACAGCTGAAAATAGACCATAACCCCTTTGCCAAAGGTTTCCGTGACAATTATGACACGTAAGTAAGACCGAAAATAAAATATTACAAAACTAAATATCTTTCCCCCAGTATTCAAAAAGATGTCATGTCTCTCATAACAGCATTTTAACTAAGTAACTATTGCAGAGTGACTTTTTTGTGTGCTGTAAATAGAGCAGAGGTGGCAAAAAGATATGCCCTGATAACACAAGGACCATTTTAATGTGAAAAATATGTTCATTTGTGGTGCTATAGGAGGAGGCGTGAGGGCCTGCAAGATGTATGACAGATAGTTTGAGGTTTAGACAGGAAGTAACACCTTCTTCTTCCTTTTCTCTCTTCTTCTCACACACGATAATCCACCACCCCCCCCCCCCCTTCCCCATCCCCACCTCCACCCGTCCCTCCCTGCAGGCTGTATGCGCCTCCGGACTCCGACCGCCTCACCCCTTCCCCTACAGAAACCCAGCAGCTGCTGCCGGGAACCTGCTACCCGCAGGGCTACCTGCCCGAGCAGTACATGAGCCCGTTGCCCCAGAGCCGCTTCTACAGCCGGGAGAGCATCACCACCATGGGAGGGCAGCAGACCAAGGACCCCTCCGCCAGCCCTGGCCCCCACAGCCACTGGTACCTGTCGCCCCAGCAGAGCATGGCCCCCGGTAGGTTGGATTTCACCCAGTACGAGGGGGACTTCTCTGGCAACAGCTTCTACAAGCCCTACCAGCTGCCGCCCTCCGCCCACCACCACCACCACCACGCCCTCGGCTACTACCCGGACCACCCCTTCGCCTCCTCCGGCGTGTCCATGTCGGGGGCCTCTTCGGCAGGGTGGGGCTCCGGCCGGCCCGCCCCTCAATACCTCGGCCATCCAAGTAAGCCAGGGCCCGGCCTGGGCTGGTTCAGGCCAATGTCCACCTCCTCCTCATCCTCTTCCTCCTCGTCCTCCACGTCGCCCGGCAACCCCCGGCTCCAGACCCCGGCCCTCCTAGAGCCCCTGCGGCCCGTCCCGCTGCAGGACAAGCCCAAGGAGGCCAGGGGGGTGGCAGGAGAGGGAGACCCCTGGCTGGAACCTCCCTCCGTCAAGTCGGTGGACTCGGCCGACTCGGGGCTGTACGAGGGCGGGGCCGGCGACAACAAGAAGAGGAGGCTGTCGCCCTACACCTCCAGCACTGAGAACTCCCCGCCCACACGCATGGCAGAGACGTGTGAGAGGGACAGCAATAGTGACACAGGCTACTATGGTTTTTACACTCACTGAAGAACTCCCAACTTCACAGCCTTCCCTAGTGTTATTTCCCTTTCACGGGGTATCTCACTTGTATCTACCCCTCTGGTACAGTTGTGTTGATGGGAGACAAGGCTCACATTGGCTGACGATGGAGAGTGGCAGTGATGTGACACAATGCCTAAACTATTTCCTCGTAAACTATTTGTCGTAGCTCTGACCGGTAAAGTCCCTTCTGAAAGCATCAGTTGATACAATTTGTGTGCGTGTATGTGTGTGGGTGGGTGGGTGCTTTGGGTTACCGTCAAAGTCACTGGTAGCGGACAAAGAGTCGAGGTGACCGTCCGAGGACACTGCCCTAGAGACAAACAAACACCAGACAGACATACAGTATGCGAACCTGCAGCTTGAGCCTTTCAAACATCTGGCGCTTACAAGAAACAAGCAAAAACATCTACATACCTGCTTTTTGACAGATCCCTCCAGGGCCTTGTCTGTTGTTTTCTACATCAACATATTTGCCTCCCTTTTTTTTGCTCTTTGTCACTCCCTCTTTCTTTCTACGAATTATTTTTTTTAACTTTTAACACACACACACTTAACAATTCCAGTAATGATACCATCGCTTTCATTTCTCAGATTTTCTGGGGGTTCAACCACGTTTCAAACTCAGTCACAATAGGGAATTTGGCAGAGAACTGAAAGCTGAAATCAGTGACTAAGAGCAGAGACCATGGTCTGGAGATGTGTAGTGATTTTATAAAGCACAGGGTCTACAGTATATGACAATCTCTCTCATCCTTTCTGGTACACAATCTAGTTTTGTGTGTGTGTGTGCGAGTGTGTGTGTTTACTGGCTTTGTGCTGCTAATGTTGACAATTAAATAAAATAAAACATATGTACCAGGTACAGCAGTGACAAAACTATAACACAAATTATTCTCTATATTTTACTTATTGCTTTCGATTTATATTTTGGTCACACTCAGGTGTTGGTATAGATTTCTTGAAATATTAGCCTTACCAAACAAGTAATTTTAAACAACTGAAAGAATATAGCTGTATTGTCAAGTCATGCCAGTTAGCATCAAAATAGGAACCAAAATGAATGCTTGGGTTTGTATTATTATGTATTGTTTGTGATATTTTTTTATTAGGAAAAGCAAGAGAATAATTCACATCCACCCATAACAAGACAATAATATGTTTTAACACTGGGAGTGAAATGAGCCTTGAAATAGCTGCCTGCTTGGGCAGGGTGAAAAATATTATTTATTGCAAAGGCCATAACCGCATAACTGACACAAAAGCCCCCAAATAGAGAAATAAAGACTGTGATTAATAAAATATCATTCACACACACTGCATACACTGGACATGCTTTAAAACAAATTACAGAGCTCTAATAAACAACTACATTGACTGATATCACTGTTACTGTATCAGGATAAGGGAGGCTGGAGGCTGTGGTAGATATAGTTCCCCAATCCTACATCCATAGAAGACAAAGTTATGTTATGTTTCCATTTTCGGGGTTCCCCAATTCTGCATCTTCCTGTACTGCACGTGTGCAGTTGAAGGTTTGACTGGTGCCTTTCAGAGTTCCCCTAAATTATCATGGATCTCTTCTCTATTTGTGCTGCAGGACTTCTTAAACAATTGCTGTAGTGGCAGAGCCCCAGTGCTGCAGTGAACATGTAAAATAATCTGCATTGGCTACAATGGCTACATCGGTAGGCAAGCAGATAAGGCACTGTCACCACTAAACCTGGAAGCACAATGTGATTATACAGACACACCGAATCCCCCCCCCTCCCCCTCCAGGTCTTTGGACCTATCATGTGGTGACAGTGGGTGGCAGCTTCCATCCAGGTGATAGAGATAAAGAGTGATGTGCCAGTCAGGGCAGCTCAGTGGTCTGCACCAGGTTGAGAGGGCCCTACCTGAGACACTGCACAGTATAGGGTTGAGGTCAAGTCAGGCTTTTCAATGGTTAAATTCAACAATAAATATTGGATATTAATATATCTCTTTTTTATCAAATTAAAAAGTTTAATTACATTACAATTTACAATGGGATGCACGGTGAGTAAAATCTGAGATTTGAATTGAATTTGTATATAACAATGAAGTGAGCTCAGTCAGATAATATAATTACAAAAAATAATTAGTGCATAGTTATATTCCATTACGACCTGACAATACTTCACACTGGATACCATATGTAAATAAAAGATGTATGCCAGAAAATAATGCTTGTTGATATTTGCCTACCTTTTCAAGGTTGTTTGCTGTTGAGATTATACATATGTTAGAGAAAAGATGGATACTTAAAAGATTTAAGGTCAAATCAAAAGCGAGTTTCAGAGCATGGAAGACTGTACAGTATCTGCATTGCAAAGGATACAGCAGCCAGCACTTAGCAGATGTTGAAAAAGACTTTATGACAGCAGATATCTTAAGACAATGTTTTTAACGTTAAACAACACATTAAAAATATGTTAATTGCTTGTGTTTGTTTTTTTGCATTTAAATTAAATTGTAAGTTTAATTTTCAGATCTGCGAAGAAAAGAGCCATTCTTTATATATCCCTATGATGGGTACAGTGGACAAATTAATTTCTTTTAAGTGCAATTAATACTGTTAATTGGATTATAATTTATGGTAATATAAGACTAGCACAAAACGTGTTGTAGATTTGATGAATTTATTCTGGAAAATGTTAATCTTTTAATTTACATGTTGTATTTCATGGTTTTGTTATGTATTACACTGAAAGAGAACCTGCACACATGTGAAAGCAAGATCTTTCTTGCTAAAAGCCACAGAGCGTTCAATATGCGTTCAGACACCTCAGGAATGACCCCTGCTGGACGTTTTAGCTAATACAAAAGATTTCAGCTATGACAATCGAAACAGCAAAGCGAATCCCTTATAACTCCTTAACCATTTTTCTAACCGACGGCCCGCTTGCCTACTTTTCCCCTTGTAGAACGGACACGTATTTTCCCATTGAAAAACTAACTGGTGTAAAGAAATTGTTTTTTCAGAAATGATTGTGTAGGCCTGCGAGTTTAGAGGTAACAATTTGGTTAGAAGGGAAGAGAATGCAAGCCAAGGAAACGCAACACGCTGTATATTTTTGGTGTTCTATGTGAAACTTTTCACTCATTGGATGGCTTCTTGAATCTTCCCTTCAGAGATTCAGAGATCTCAAACTTCGATGAAAATTCATGAATGCAGCAATGAAAAATATTGTATCAAGAGGTAATACTTTATTAATATTAGGGATGTATTTGCAATGACTAAAAATAAGTCTTTTGAAAGGGAAACTTTTTATTTATTAAAAGGTGATATATTTGTTTATTGTATTGATTTTTTTTATTCATTAAAGGCTAAATATTTTAAATCTCAACTTGTATTATATATGTTTGTTTAATGTAGATGGATAGTGAACCTGTACAGTATAATTTTAAACCAAATGAGTTTACTTCCAAAATCTGGTAGGATCGTTTCAAACTCAATTTGAGAAAAACTTCATATAAATCAAAATCATATAAATTACTTAGGATGTAGTCTCAAAGTAATCAGTGTCTGTTTAAAATGTTCACACAATTAAAATGCAATTTTATACAGTTCTTATTGTATCACTGCAGCATATCTATTATCTTATTTACCATCCATACTAGACACACATATGTTGAATCTAGTGCATTTACAAGAATCTCACATTCACTGATGACAGTCAAACATAACATCAAATAAATAAATTACTTATCCACATTTCACATGTACCTGAATATCCCTTATACTACCAATAGCACATATATCAATGTACAGGTGCCAGGTATAAGAAAATACACTTTTTGTGGATTCTTAAGGACCCAAACAACAGTAACAATATCTGTATCAATGCATAGTACAGTTACTACAAGATTTCAGTCAGACATTGGACAGCATTATAAAATGATAGGTGGAAACTCCATTGTTGTGCCGATTAAACAATTAAAGAATTTTGTGTTCAACAGCTTTAAACAGGGCTAAAAATGGATGTCAATGCCTCAGTTAATGAAGGTTGTTGTCATTATGAGAGGATTTCACACACTAACATTAAGTCTCATAAAAAAGTGATTGAATTGTTTAGAAAACCGATCTTGGTATTTCCAAGGGCTACACGGGTATGAATGCTGGTTAATAGGATCAGTAGGTTTGAGAAGAGCTAAGAGTTCCCATGAACCAGTCATAGGAATAGAGAAGGATTGGAATTCAGATTAGCACCATCTCTGCTCTGCAAGAGTCCCAGGGCAGTTCATCCATGCTGTCCAAATCTAAATTATTTCAACAATAGTTCATTGTAGAAGATTCATCACCATATAGCCATGTTTTCAATATTAGCAAAGCCTGGATTTTCCCTGAGCTTCCAGTAGGTTTCGTTTGTTATCCATACATCCCTTCCACATGAATCTTTGGCTTTCCTGGAAAAACAGTTTAATTTAAAATATAATAAATAATAAGAGACAACATGGCATCATATCAGTTAGAACACACACATAGAAAAAAGTATGTTTGCTTGATACATATAGACTACTTACTATAAAGGAAATTGATTTATATGAATAATATTCATTACAATTGTGTTATACTCTTTCTCATTAATATAGCAGAGTTCCTCACACCCGGGATGTGAACCCCTCCCTGACGGATAAGAGAATGAATGCACTAGAAAGACAGGCCAAAGCCCCAGGGCACTTTTGTCTATCATTAGAGCGTCTTTGAGGTGTTAGAGAGTGAGATTTACTAAACATCACTGTACAGCTGGCCATCCGTTACAATAGCAACTATTTTTGACATTGGTTAAGATATAATTAGAGTAATTGTGTCCTGAACAGAGAATGACATCACAATCACTGTGTGCGTTGTAATCCAAGATTCTGTTTTTTCTCTCTCTTTCATAGTGGGCATGAATGTTATTGCATGTGCGTGACCCAAGAAGCATTTGTTTTTGTCTGAGATGGTGATTTAGTTTGACATCTAGTGGCAGAAAGTCATAGCTGCACTTTAAAAAGTCATTATCGAGAACTTTAATCTCAAAACAAAAACACCTCTCCTTTTAATGCCATAGGGTGCTCCCTCAGAAGTTCAGTCCTACACATTGTTCCCTACACTATACCTTTAATGGCAACATTTTGACAGTATATGATTATGTACATTATTGACAGGTCCACCTGGTAACAGTGGGTACACCTTGTACAAACATCTAGTATACTATACTTTAATAAATGGAAACGTGATGTTTTACACTTATCCTTTGTGACTAACAAAATGAATGCCGAAGTTGTTACACCGTGTCCCATATTTTGTTCTCCTCAGCAAACGCCCCTAAACATGTCTTACTCAATTTGAAGAGGAAGTCAAACCTACTTGAAAAAACGTGGAACATGTTCCTCCCCCTTTTTAGCCAGCACTTTCCTTCGCTCCCTCTGCATTTCCTCAACCTCGTCCTTCTTTATATCTGAATCGTCCACCAGTCCATTCTCCAGCATACTATATAAACAGGAAGGACATAATTCTTCAAATTGCTAACAAAAGCCGCTTAATGGTGATACATGTATTTTATGTCAAATGAATACCGAAACACTTTAGGTTTACAGTACTTAAATGGGACATTCTTACCTTTGGTCCGGGCGCAGACGACTGTCTGTAGGTGGCAGAAAAGGCAACAGGTCTGGGGTAAGCTCATTCAGCTCCATGGCAAAAGTGGAGAAGCCATAGTAAAGGTGACAATCCTTTGGCTGGGGATCTGTGGGGTTACAGATTATC
This sequence comes from Aphredoderus sayanus, assembly GCA_027564795.1. NCBI lineage: Eukaryota > Metazoa > Chordata > Actinopteri > Percopsiformes > Aphredoderidae > Aphredoderus > Aphredoderus sayanus. The sequence goes on along the minus strand of JAODUG010010799.1, from coordinate 6,184 downwards.
TGAGTCTTGATACCGATTAGTAGCACTGGAAACAGGAGGCCTTAATATCCTGATTTTAGCTTCTATTAAAATAGACTGCACTTCAATACTGTACATAATTACACAAATAAATCGGCTACTTATATTTAAAACATAATATGTAAACAAAAACTTACCATAAAAAATACTAATAATTAGAAATTGGTATTATGTTTTTTTCAGTTGTTACAGCTACAGCATATTCTCTGTGAAGGGACAGTTACCATTAAGACCAATTACATCTCAGATCTAATTTCCAATACCCATATGTGATTGTACTCACTAGGCTTCCAGATGCATTTTGGAGTGGGCAGAGTGTCACAGAAGATGCCCTCATGCCACAGACCTCCAAATCGGTGAATGATGCTCCCACTCTGGTCCAAAACCATGCCCTGAACTTCGTTCTTATTGGTGTCTGAACCCCAGTAACGTGACTATGGCAAAATAGAGACTTAGGTAGATGTTGGTATTGGTAAGCCATTCTAGATAAACAAATACGGCAGCCAAAAAAAAGATTAAGCTGTCCTAAATGACGAAACAGACAAAATGGTTGAGCTTAACCCTCCCTCCTTTTATTGACAGAAGATGGCGCCATCTGATTGTGTATGATTGTGTGGTTCTCTTTAGTGTCAGTGCTGTATGTATTTATTTAATTGTATTTATGTATTTGTTTGTTTTTTGTGCCTTTTAACCCTCCTGTTGTCACACATCATATCAGCAAGCAAGCAAAATGTATTTATATAGCAATTTAAAAATATAAAAAGTAGTCACAAAGTGCTGTACAGAAAAATTTATATAATGCATACAGCACACATAAAAAGTACAGCACACATAAGATACAAAATAAACAATAAAATCAACATAAAATACAATAAAACAATGAAATCAATGTTAGTGGCAGTTTTGAAAAGCCAAAGAGAACAGGTGGGTTTTTAGGAGATATTTAATAACAGACAGTGAAGAAGCCTGTCTGGGAAGAGGTAAAGCATTCCACATTTTTGGAGCTGCCACAGCAAAGGCACAATACCCTTTCAGCTTTCACCTTGCTTTAGGAACACTCAGGAGCACAATCATACGTGTGTAAGAATGTAGAATTAGAATTGGCGCCTTCTATCTGCCACAGAGAGGTAGTGTGCTGGGTCAGTTTGACCCGAAGAACAACATGAGGGTTATTAAATGGTATATACTGTACTGTATCTCAGTGTAAGAATATTAATCATATTAATAATATGTAAAAACACTGAAGGACACATTGTGGCTTCAGGATATTATACAAAACATATAAAGTGACTTAAATAAATGAAGATCTTTAGATGTTTAGACACAGGTGTTGGGCATTGGACACTTACTGGTAAAACTAGGGGTTTGGGCCATCAACCTTTTGGTTGTGGGTGAACTCTAAAGAGCACTATGTACAGAACTGATACAGCTTACAGTGTACAGTTGAGGGCCCTTACCTTGACAAAGGTGATCTTACAGGTGCAGATGTTGCTGTTGAGGTTGTGGATGGTGACCTCGCCATAATGTTCCAGGTAGCGCTGCTGACTAAAGACATTGTGTATACAGGTCACCACCTTGTTCCATTCATAGTGGTCTCCATACCTGCACAGAGTGGTGAGAATAAAGATGGTGAATACACCACAAAGGTGCCATAACGTCAGCAAGAACAACAGAACACACTCATTATTACTGCGTAAAAGACTGGCCGATAAACCTTTTCTAATATAGAAGTGATTTAGGAGGGGTCAAATGGATTTAGTACACATCATCTCCACCCAGAATTGATAATAAGGCTGTTCCGTTACCTTGGCAGGGTGACATGCACCATCCCTGCTGGCATGATCTCCAGGGACTTTCCCCAAAACCTATTTTTCCAGCGCTGGTCTGTATAGGACAGAAATAGTGACTGGTGAAATGTATACTGTCTGTGCATACTGTATCCACTGGAATCTCAAAAATGTCTCCAAAGCAGGGCAATATACTGTAGAGGAATATATTATCTTAAAGCGCCTTACCCTGCCAAAAGGAGAAGTTTTCTGACTCTGCATGGCAGGCAGAGATGGGTGGGTGGTGGCAGACCTGTAAAATATGAACACTTATGTTTCCCTCACTTTTCTAGAGGGTCTCTACGCCCTGTATCAGCAAACCTCTGAGACACATGAAGGTTAACTCTGAATAAAGCAATGAACTAAATGTCCTAATACATGCAGTACCAGGACATTTACTGTGACTGTACCTGCTCACTGATTAGGCGAAAGCCTCTGTCCTCTCTGACACATTCGTAGGTCTCGCCCAAAACTGGGTTAAAGGGCTTGTAGCGGGTTCGGAACGTTGCGGTAGAATAGCCAGAGATGGCAAATGCAGCAATGTAGACCTATGTCAGGCATGGTACACCGTCCATGTTAGTTTAATATTATAAAGGTTTAATTTAAAAATTTATTTTTTTGCAGATTTCTATAAACACAAGACAGTGTACATATTATTTCCAGTCCAGATATCTTAGTGAATCACATTGGAATAACAAAAACAAAAACAGGCATATCTGCCATACCATCCTCTGGTAGGGGTCCTGTGTGTTGCTGGCTATGTCCAGCAGTTCAGAATACTCCAGCTCTTCACAAAGTCTCTGCAGCAGGTTGATGGGTTCATTTAGGGCAGCAGGCATAGACACACGAGACAGATCCTTACCTAAATTATATGGAAATAAAGGGGAAAGTGAACTATTTCAGTGCTTTCTAAAACAAAAGCGGCATTTAAAAATTGATGCGGTAGACTAAATCAAGTCTGCTTAAAGGTGGAGTTAACAATTCTGATCAAATACACTTTTTGTCAATTTTGGCTAATTTCCGCTAGCTATCTGTTGTGTGTGCTGTAAAATAATCTGGTCTTCATACACAGCGAGAAAGAATTTGTGCTGGGGAATATGTCCACAGCCAATTGAAATAGCTGTGGCAGAGAAAAATATATAAATGTTTAAAATTGTATTTGTATATACTGTAGCTTTAAGGCTTAACCTGCCAAAAATGAAAAATGATTAAAAGTGACAAATAAAACTATGTGCAGAGCAAGTTTATCATCGAGTCAAGGTGCCGTGCCTATGTTATTGTAGAGGATAGCCATTATGCCCACGTGGCTATTGTCTGGACAGTGGGCGGGCAGCGTTGTTCGTCGTCCTGTACTCTTGGCAAAAACACAGTTGGGAGCCTTGGAGAGACTGGCACGGTATTTGCGAGTGGTTGATGCTGTACAAAAAGAATTATTATCAACAATAAATATATTTATTAAGGACACATGAACCTATTTTCAGTCAGGACTATTTCTTTTGTCAAAATAAAGTATTTTATTTAAATTGCAGTTCATTATATTTGGCGGTATAGCTCTGTTCGGTGAGGAGCAAAATACAGAGGGTACAGAACAGAGCGAGCATCAATGACAACAGACATTGATGAAGACAGACAGTGGAATAGGAGGGGTTTGGGGAGGTGGTGGGTTGCACAGGGGCTTGCAGAGGAAGCGGCAGAAAAGGGCACATATAAAAGGACATCAAGTCAATTCAAACTATCACAAAAAATAAATGTATTTAAATAAAAAATATTTACATTAATTCTAAGCAGCCTTCAAAATGTTTTCAGTAGAACAAGTTCAAACCACATGCCACTTTAACGGTCATATTACATACCTGCTCTAACTCACTCTGAAGAAACAACACTCTTCAAATGTTACCCACCGTGTCCCTCTTCAGGCTCAGAGTTGCTGGTGGAGCCTTCGCTAAGTCCTGACTCATCCGACACTTCAGAGGAACTGCCCCAGAGGACGTCATCGCTGGCATCAAAATACTCTGCGGCCGAGTCGACTGAAGGAGGACCCCGAGGCGCACTCCTTGCTCCGGGCTGGCGTCAGACAGATAAACCGTTTGTGTGTCACTTTAGAGAAAACAGTTCCCACTCCCATTGTGTGACAGCATATCCGAAACGCAAACATTCCTCCACACCTCACTGATGTTTAAAATACAAATGTTCATGAACCTACAGGTGTAAGAGACAGCTTGAGCCTATGAGTGGTGTAGGGGGAGGAGTAGAGAAGAACACCAGCCACACAGTGCTCAGGTGTGGAGGGCCATTAAGCTTTTTATGTTTCACACCAAAGCAACAATTTAACACTGATTTCTACCATAAGGGTACTTTCAGACACAAAAGGAGGAGTGGCCCTTTAAGATTAAAGTGTTTGTTAGTGTAGAGAATACCATCCTATATACCTCGGTCAGTGGTTTAGGCTGGTGGACGTTGGTTCCCCATGTTTCCTGAAGTCTCAGATGCTCTTGAGACAGGGTATCATGCACTGACTTCAGTGATGCCAGCACTGACAGTATAAAAGAACAAAAGCAAAACCACAGAGTTAGTAAGTGAAAGTTGAAAGACACATATGTGTAGGTTATCTGATCTATCTCCCCTTGGCTTTGATATCTTATTACAGACCCAGTCTGCTAGCCTGTCTGTCCCTCGCTATTTCTTCCCTTCCCTCAGCTCTGAACTGGTACAAGCCCGGTCGTTCTGTCCTAAGGCTGCCATAGGCTCTGACCTCGTAGGGACGTGGAGCAAATTTCCTGCTGGATCTTCTTGCCCTCTGGGGATAGAGCGGTTGGGGGGGACAGCTGGGAGTGCACGTAGTCTGGAATGGAGGCAACTGAAGCGCCCATGTGCGACGAGCTGTTCAGGTGGCTGGACGACAGCTGCAAGAAACAGGGAAGAGGCTGGACATTGAAAGCCTGCTTGCAAAGCATAGAGCTTACTCACCCTGCATTCACACCGCCAGTGCCTTAGTCGCTGGTGGGCGTTACTGCAGACTGCACTGTCAGTCAAAGGGGTTCTTTGTGTACTGTGTGTCTGCCACAAGATACAAAATCACTGGCAGTGTGAAGTGTGAAAGTGCCATATTTTGCTGTTGTCAGCTTGGTTAGAAACACCAATTAGAGGGAACCGGGGGAAACTGTAAAACGTCATTTTTAGTGAAATGTAGTTATATTGCTAAGCACAGTACAGTACAGTGTGTGGGGACAGTGGAATAGGGTCATGTAGTCTATTTGCATTGGTGACTCACCGATTTGGTTATCCCACGAATAGGCTTTGGATTAGAATGAAACCATGTAAAATAAGTAGATTGAGATGTCATATAATCCAACAGTTTCTAAACATTTTCTAGTTCTTCCTAATTATGTATTTCTTTTGTAGTTCTTACATTTGAAGTATTTGAAAACCATATGGTCTTTAGTTTAGTTTAGTAGCTAGCTAGTGAACAGTTTACAGACCATTCTTACCATTCCCAGGGCTTCTACTCTGGACAGTGTACGAGAGTGACCCCATATTTTTCCTGACCTCGACTTCTTGGGCTTCTCGAGATAGAGGTTCTACACACAAATGCACTGTCATAATTGTATTCTTACAGATCATTTTTACTTTGTTTGCTTTATAAATGCATATATCTATGCATGCCATTTTGTGAGAGCTGTATCACTTATGTGTATGTTATGTGAAAGTCAATGTCAACATCAGTCATGACTGTGTTTGACCATGTGGTGTTTGTTAAGTGTTCTATCTATTTCACCCTTTACCAGGTGAAATATTCAGTTCAGATCAGACCATTACAACTACCACCTGCATGCCAATGATGCGCTGCAAGTCTCCATTGCTAATAGGCTGGCCTGTCTCCATGGCCTGTAGCCTCAGAACAAGGCAGTTCAGCTCAGATAAATCCAATTGACAGCGGTTCAGCTCTGTAAGAACATATAAAGATCATACATTTAAACCTTCTCTTTGTTTAAAGATATGTCTTAGTGTTTTTTTTTAAGACACTAGATCCCATCTAGGATTATTCACATTTCAACTTGCAATGACAACTATCTATGATAGACATCACTCTATACCTTGAACGCAGTTGACTGTGTTTTGGCTTTGCTGCAGCCATGCAGTCACCTTGCCATTCACATAAGTATTGGCCATTGGCAGAACATCTGAAGGTCCTGCCGTGTCTGCTGTATAGATACCTGTGGTGGTACTCTGGTAATGTGGGTATAGAGACTGATTGGTGAGATGAGGAGAGGAGAGGAGAGGAGAGGAGAGGAGAGGAGAGGAGAGGAGAGGAGAGGAGAGGAGAGGAGTGTAGGGGAGAG